>APFE030394909.1:0-67429 GCA_000404065.3 Pinus taeda
TAACGCCACTAGGGAACATGACCTGAGTGAGAAACAAAAAGGAGATGAGGATATCCCTAAACACTCCTAGGAAAATGTTAGTTTACAATAGAGATCCTCCACCCTAAAGAAGAAACAACAGGAGACATAGAAAGCCATGAGGAAATCATAGAAGCAGAAGGAGAAAGACATTGAAGATATCCCAAGACACTCAGAAAAGGGGGATGAGAAAGACATTGAAGATATCCCAAGAAACTAGTGTGACCCAACGACTAGTGTGACCTCATGATTCATGACGTCTATCTACTACTTAGTCACGAAGTCGACTACTTTCCATTGAGACCTACCTAAAAGCCCCCTCACAATATCGAACTAATTTTATTTAAGCAGTCTATTTTATTGCAATTTTGTTACTCTCATTGTAGGATTGTTTGTTCGACATGACAGGTGACGTGGATCTCAACTGCATTTTCATCTCGTCTATCGGAGACAAGATAGGAACACCAACTAAAAAGGCCACTAGTAGAAGCTCTAGGAGCAATTCACTAGAAATCTATTAGTATGAAGAACCACTTATATATGGAGACATGACCCGAGATATTAATAAGAATACGAGGCTCTCCTCATTCAACATCTATGAATAGTTCGGCAAACAGAACATACCAAAAAATAGGAAAACTTCCCAGTGTACCTGATGGTCAAGAGTTATAAGCTCAATAATATAGCGTGACACCCTCTCATATTTCTATGTGCTGAAACAATGGATTCCATACTACAAAACACATATACAAATTCATGGACAGTGAGGGACCATACCAGTATTCCCTTAGCCGCTATCTCTTCTATAGATATTGCCATCTAGTATAGACTCCATGAGAAGCACGATACTTTCAACACCAGGTGGCTCTCCAACTTTGAGACAGCTACCAAACAGATTGTGATGGAATGGCGACAAGACTCGTCTAAATTACGGGTTAGAAAATATAAGGTGTATAGGACATAAGGGCTAAGAAATGTTTATCAACTAATTGCAAACATGATGTGCCACTTGTATGGAAAAGTAGACTCTGATGTATTCCATGGTACTTGTGTCCCTCTCATGTACATTGTCACCACCTATGGAACAATATTCAACTAGGTGATCATTCTTGTGTCAACTCTAAGGACAAACATCATTACAATAAAGCATCTATAGTTAGAGCAACCACTAGAATTCTAGATGGCGTCATACCTCCTAGATGTCATCTGCGTAAGATGCCAGTTCAATAATTATAGCTATAACTTGAATACATTAGCATCCAGCCCCATGCACCACCACTATAAGGTATTTTAGGACACTACCTATAAGGGTATGACAAATTTTATTTTCAAGTATTTTATCACCCCACTATACTAGCGATTATTTGGGGAAGAACCATTGTGCATGTGAAAGAGGGCCATGGAAACCGTTGTCAAGGTAGCACATTGTTTGCCCACTCAGGGAGGTACATTCATTAGAGTTTTTAGTACCCATTAGGCCCCTCATTCTCTGCCCAAGTTTGTCACAGATAAAGTACTCCTGCAAAAAAAATGCTACCACATGACACAAGTTTTCTCGAGGGTACTAAGCAAAAGCATGAAGAAATCATGGTTGGCTTTCCTGCTCGTCATTGAAGCATATGTAGTTGAGAATTTCAAGCAAGTAGAAGTAGAAGCTAAGGATTTTAAGGGTAGTCACTTGTAACTCTCAAGTATCGGACGTATGACCCTGAGACAATTGTGGTTGCCCATTCCAAGAGGGAAAATTTTAACTCGTCATATTCACACGCAAGACATGATCATTAAGATGGGGTCAATAATTCATATAATGCCACTAGGGAACATGACCTGAGTGAGAAATAGAAAGGAGATGAGGAGATCCCCAAACACTCCAAGGAAAATGTTAGTTTACAACAGAGATCCTCCACCCTAAAGAAGAAACAATAGGAGACATAGAAAGCCACGAGAAAATCATAGAAGTAGAAGGAGAAAGACATTGAAGATATCCCAAGCAACTCAGGTAAGGGGGATGAGAAAGACATTGAAGATATCCCAAGTGACTAGTGCGACCCCACAAATGGTGTGACCCCTCAATCCATGACTCTTATCTGTTACTTTGTCACTAAGTCGACTACTTTCCATTGCGACCTACCTAAAAGCCCCCTCACAGCATCTGGAACTAATTTTATTTAAGCAGTCTATTTTATTCTAATGTTGTCACTCTCATCATGGGATTGTTTGTTCGACATGATAGATGACATGGATCTCAACTGCAGTTCCATCTCCTCTGTCGGAGACGAGATGGAAACACCAACTAAAAAGGCCACTAGTAGAAGCTCGAGGAGCAGTTCATTAGAAATCTATAAGTATGAAGAACCACTGATATATGGAGACATGACCCGAGATAACAATAAGAATACGAGGCTCACCTCGTATAAAATTTATGAAGATTTAAGCAAACCAAACATACCAGAAAAATAGGAAGACTTCCCAGTGTACCTGAACGTCAAAAGGTATAAGCTTGATAATATAGCGTGACACACTCTCATATTTCTGTGTGCTGAAACAATGGATTCGATACTAAAAAACACAAATACAAATTCATGGATAGTGAGGGACCATAGCAGCATTCCCTTAGCTGCTATCTCTTCTATAGATTTTTCCACATAGTATAGACTCCATGAGAAGTGTTAGCCTCCTGCTACAGCAGGTTACTCATATTTCATGATTGACATTTTTACAGGCCAAATATGTCATACTTTGCATGCTTCAATGCTCCATATTTGTTAAAATAGTCACCAAAGAAAGAGGCCATGAAAGAATGCTACTCAAAGTTCATCTACTGCATTCCAATTTTGAAGAGTCATTCAAGTTTTGTAGAATTTTTAGCTAAAGGGAGGTCCAAACAGCCTAATCTTGGTCTCCCTGGGTTTCAATTTCTTGTTTTAGAATATAGAGAATGAACAATCTGTCCAAACAGCTTAATCTTGGCAAATTTTAGATAGGTAGAGAATCAAAGGAGCCCAACTGCTTGATCTGGGCCCTTGGAAGAAATAAGGGTAGTTTGTAGATAGGAAGGCATAAAAAGAAAAAATTGAAACGCTGGGTCTGCAAGTCTAAGTGCACCCAAACCAAAAGAAGAAAAAATGTTAGGTAAGTAGGCTGGGTAAGTAGTTTTGAGGTTGCAGAATCTTGATTTCTGATCAATTCTATGTTTTCAAAGTATCATCTCTACTCAAGTCACAGTCACAAGGAAGTTTTATGTGGAGGAGCTCAAATCAGGCATAACTAACTTCCCTTTCTTCCTCTTCCCTAAATCATTCACTAATGTCCCCAAAAGAGGTCAAGATCTGCTTGATATCTCTTAGTTTCATCATTTTCCATGTCATTAGCCTTGGTGAAGATCTGCTTCACTCAAGGACGATCCATACTTTCTCTACAAAGCTATATCTCCCCTTTGAAGCCTAAGATCTCTGAAACTTAGCGCTTTCTTTTCATTTCCATATTAACTATTGACATTATTATTTAACTCCCTATATTTTCCCCATCCCCCTAATAAAACTATGTAAATAATCCCCTTATGTAAATATCCCCTCCCCCTGGTTGAAATATAACCATAATTATTTCTCTTGGAATTAATAAGTCACCTAGACCATAGTAGCAGCCCTCATCTCCACATAATTCCCCTTCCCTAGTGTTTGGACCCCTTCCAAAACACAAAGAAGCCTTCTCCAAATGAAAAAACCCCCCTTCGTGAATTTCCTTTGGAATTTATTAATGTTTATTTAATAAATTACCAAGCGCCTAAACCCATTAACCTGTTTCCTAAAGTCTAAACCCACTCGTGCCGTGGAAAAATTAAACTTTAACGCGTGCGCTCTTTTACTAAATCCCGCGCACCTTCACCTCCTGTCCACCATCGGATCGTCTCCCCCAGATCCGACGGCCCTTGTTCATATCGGGCGCCCTATTGTAGTGGTAGGGCCGCCCCTGAGAGAAACCACCTCCGTACCAAAGGCGGTCCGATGCAAAGGCAAAAACCGCCCTCCCCTCACATAACAGGACTGCCGCGTCACCCTGCCACGTCGCCTCCACATCACCTCACACTGCCTACGCCTCACCCACGCCACCCTACCACGTGTCACTACCACATCATTCCGCCATACTGCCACGTCACCTTGCTAACGTCAGCATGCTAACGTCATATTCGTACCAGAGGACCCCACTGCTGACATCATCCGTCATACCGCTAACATCATGCTGACATCAGCAGCCAAAAAATGGAAAAAATGCGCAAGTGCGAAAGTCGAGCTTCGGAGCTCTGGAATGAAAAACGGAGGCAATTTTCTATGCGCGATTAGCGCGAAGCGCTAATCGTGCATCGCTACGGGAAATGAGCCATATTGGGGAATCTTTTGATTCCTTAGCCCTTTTTGCACCGAAAAGGCCCGAAAAAGCCCGATTTTGCCAATGTAAACGTATTTGAAGATAGAGAGAGACCAGGAACAGAGATTAAAGAGTATCAGATCAAATATGCAGATAAAATGCCTGTCAAAGAGTATCAGGAAGCGACGGAGACTATCAATGTAGCGGCAAAGTGTATCAGAGGAGATTTTCTCAGGGGTCGAGGCAAATCCAGCATTAAAAGGAAGGCTCTGAAAGTCAAGAAGTAGTTAAGGAACCATTAAAATCTCACCAGCTCAAATGACTGCACATTAAACTCACAGGAGATCAGTGGACCAGAACTCAATGCACAGTTATGACAAAACCACTGCACCAAGTCACACAGGACACCCCATCAACTCAACTTGATCCAGCTGCCTCTGGCGCAACCCAAAGGACTTACTTGCATTTAATTCCAACAACAATTAGGTTTTTAAAAAAATCTTTTTCCTGTAGACCTATTTAGGTCGGTTGTAATAAATAACTTTAGATATTTTGCTTATATATACCACCCTGAAAAATGGAGTAGGGGTTGGTTGGTTGACTAGTTGCCTAATCTTTGGTATTCTCGATATTTTCCTCAAGCAGAGACTCGCACTGTAACTGTGATACTTTCTATAATCAAACACTGCTAAAAGCATGGATTCTGAAACTGTCTGCTTTGTTTAATTGACCGAGGAGTGACTGTGGAATTCCTGTGCTTCCACATGGTTAATTAAGTGTTTCTTAACTCTGTTAGTTTTTTCATGTTTGTTTTATCATCAATCCGCCATCTAAATTGCAGAAAAAAAGAATAGTTTAGGATTTGCTTAGCTGCACCCTAGGCTCAATTACTGCAATTTTTCATGTTTTCATCAGGAATAGTTATGAACATGCATACTTAAATGATCTTGTTTGCGCTGTTTCTTTCACTTATGAATGATAGTTTAGGAATTCTTAACTGCTCCTAGACAACCATTCATTCACTACTCCTCCCTGTGAGTTTTGATGAAAGATTCTTAATTGCCTTTCATCCTGACCATCATTCCATCCTTTCAACAAATTGATAATTGTCTCATGTGTGGCTATCCCGCTCCATAATCCTCTTGTGACCAAGAAAACGCAACAGCAAGCCCTAGTCCATGACTCCATGCCCAATGGTTTGAAACATATCACACTTACCTTGCCTCTCTATTTGGAATTATCTTCCATACATGCATCTTCCATCCAAACAAAAAATCAGAACCCCTGAACCCAACAGCTAGCCTAAAATCGTCATCAACAAAGTTAAATCATTAAGAGAGAGCCCTCTCTGATTGCAGGTGGGCTAGAACCTCCAATCCAAAGATTGGTTTTTGGTTACCTCGACCGTATCCCTTCAGGAGCCTAGGGAAAACCTGAGTGATAACATAATGGTGACTCTGCTGGGGACCTCCTCAGAAAATCTTGTAAAACCAGTCTGCAGCTCCACAGAGGAAGAAACCGACCTTTGAAGGCCTTGGTCGACCTGTGTTTTTAGAAAAAATTTCCCAAAAAACAAGTTAGAAGCTGGCTCCTAAAAAGCAGACGGGTCATACAAGATCAAACCCTGATCCTAATTGCCTAGTTGGTTTTGAAAATCCAAATTTAATCCCTAAGATCATTAGACAAAAAAAGCAACAATAAGATCCAACTGCTTCGAGTCCTGAAACAGTTCAGCCAGGCGGTGTTCCAACCCCTGTCAAAGTTCTATTTCGGTCAACCCCAAGTTCCCCTGGTTCATCACCCCCTTCTCCAAGTAGCTCTTCTACACCTCCATCCTATACTCCTACTACCATTACTACTCCTTCTACCCCAGTTGTTCCTGTTATCCCAGTTGCCCCAGTTTTTCCACTTATCCCCATTAACATGGCTAATAGATATGCGCCCTTATAGCTGCCTGCTAATCCTGGGGCTATGCCTCAGGACTACAAGACAAAAATTACCTATTTTGATGGCACAAACTCCTGCACAGCCCTACAGCATATAAAGAAAATGCAGGATTACTTTGAAAGTTATGAGATCGATGATGACAGTGTGAGAATGAATATTTTTGTTCAAAGTTTGACCGGTGATGTCAGAAACTGGTTTAGGGCGCTTACACCCAATTCCATATTAAACCCTGAAGCCCTATACCAGACATATATCAATAAATGGGAGAAAAATAAAGATCCCCTACACATACTATCTGAGTATGATACTATCAAAAGAGGACCTCAGGAAATGGTTTTGGATTACTGTGCAAGGTTTAATAATGTTTACAATGCAATACCACAAAATTTAAGACCTCCACCTGATCTCGCTTTGTACAAATTCCCTGATTGCTTTGATGCTAATATGGCATATCAGTTAAGGGAAAGAGCCCCTCAAAGCCTCACAGAGATGCAAGATGTTGCTGTTAGTGTGGAGGCAAATCTAATTGCCAAAAGAAACAGAGCCAGAACTAAGAGAAGAACCACCTTCAAGGAAGAACCCTCAGCCTTTGATCAGAAGCTAGATGCTATTATCAGTGGCATCCACAGGCTGGGAGACAGAGTAGACAATGTCGAGAGGAAAACTTCATGGGAAGGTCAACAACCCAATGCCATAAGGAACCTGAACTTCAGAAAAACTCAAAACATAAACGCTGGAAGGGCCAGTCCCGACCATGATATTAGGCCTCCTTTCCAAGAAAACTATGCAGAGGCATCTACATCCAGTGAGCCCACAGATGGGACTCATATGAACCTAATAGATTTGGAAAATGAACAACAAATCTTTCTCACTGAAGAGGACCGAGACTACCCTAATGTAAAACAATTTTAGACCAAGTCGGGAGAGTCTTTTGATTTCAAACAAGGTTATGATACTGCTATGTATGAAGTACACAAACAATATAAGCTGAGAACAAGGACCATTGATGTCCCTGCATCTAGCAGAACAAAAGATAGCAAACAGCCCAAAAAAATTAAAGACAATATCACCATAACAAATCCGGCTGATAGCTCTGTCCCAAACCCGCATCAGGTAACTGTGGAGGATATAACAGACACAGCCTCCTATTGATTAGCCTCTACCTCCTTCTTCCTCAAAAGAAACTCTGAACGGCACTCTAAAAAATCCTCCCAAAGCAGAATTACCACAAACTGTCATTCATCATAACACTGACATTCCAAAAGAAAACATAGAGAGTATGCCTGAAAAAGAGAAATCTGCTGCTATCAATGCCAAGAACTCATTGGAAAAACCATTTAGTTTAGAAGCAGAGATTGGAAAACTCAAGATATCCATTACCCTCTTAGAACTTTCCAAACATGATGTATATAGGTAACAAATTCAAAGGTCACTTCAACTACCAGAGGTCAGGGATGATGTAAATGTTTTAGACGATACCCCTGAGTTGCTGTTTGGTCCAGAAGTTAATGGAAAATCAACATATGGACCTGTTCCACCCTTTTATGTCAGTCTGCACATACATGACAAAATATTGCATAATGCTATGTTTGACTCAGGTGCCTCACATAACCTTATGCCCAAAGTTATAATGGAAAGGTTGAACCTTGATGTCACAAGACCATACAAAGATCTATATTCCTTTGACTCAAGTCAAGTCAAATGTTTAGGCTTGATTAAAGACCTTTGTGTGTCTCTAGTCCAATTCCCAACAAGACAATCCTAATGGACGTAGTAGTTTTTGACATTCCCACAAAATATGGCATGCTCCTATCTAGATCGTGGGGAGAAAAATTGAAAGGATCCCTTCAACTTGACCTCTCTTATGCCACTATATCTGTCTTTGGGAAACCAAAGAGACTGTATAGAGAAACATTAATGAAGTATGTGGTAAGCAGTGAGGAAAAGCCCCAAAATTTTCCAATTTACTCAATCCATTCTGATATGGATTCTTTTATTTTATTTAATGATAACACCAGTCCTCCAACCGAAGATAAGCCGTTATCTTTGGAACAAGAAACATACATCAATTAGGAATCGGTTGCCAATACCCATGAAATTGTCTCAACAGTCAGGGAAACTAGCAAAAAGCAAGAAGAACATCCCAAAACAGAAATTGTAAGTCTGCCCAATCCTCAAATAACTAAAACTCTCAATACAAACCTCAAACAAGAAAACACATGGTATTTAGAGTTTGATGGTTCTGTCAACAAGTTAGGAGTAGGGGCAGGAGTATGGATTTACAATACACATGATAATCACGCAGAAGGCCATGCCTATAGACTAAATTTCAGATGTACAAACAACATGGCAGAGTATGAAGCTCTTCTCTTAGGCCTTAAACTGGTCAAAGTCCTAGGAGCCACAAAAGTGTCCATCCTAGGTGACTCCGATTTGATTATACAACAAATGAAAGGTAACTTTGTTACTAATGACAGTATAATGAGAGCTTACAGGGCCACTGCCACCGAAATACTCAATTCTTTCAACAAATTCAAGCTTGCCAAAATTTCAAGAGATCATAATATTCATGCCCACAGTCTAGAAACTTTTGCTAGCACATGCAAGCTTCCCTTTAAACCAAATCACCATTTCACCACTGAAATAAAACACAGACCTTCGGTCTCTAACAATGTTAAGGATTGGCAGGTGTTTCAAAATGATGCCCAGATTAACAATTTCCTCACTCTTGAGGGCAAATTTTCCAACACAAATATTGACATGGATGCCATGAACGATTCCCAACATCTAACAGAAGAAAATTAGCAGGCTCTAATAGCTGCAACAGCTAAACAAATCCTTAACCCAACTGTGTTTGACAATGCAAACATAGAGCAGTTGAGTGTTTAGAGGAAACAACCAAAGCAAAGGATGAGTTTATTGATCTAAAGAGTAATATTCTACCTGCCGGCCTTACTCCATTAGAAGACATGTTTGATGACAATGACGTGCCCAAAAAGCCAAAAATGGAGCCTCTAAATGCTGCTATAGAAGAACACAACATAGGAATAGCAGAGCAGCCCAGAATGATTAAGTTGTCCAAAAATTTGCCCCGTGATAAAAAACCGAAATACGTGGATTTGTTCAAAGAATTCCAAGATGTATTTGCTTGGAGTTATGAGGACTTGAAGTCCTATGACACCTCAGTGATCCAACATACCATTCCCATAAAACCAAATAAAAAACCGTTCAAATAGAAACTTAGAAGAATCAACCCCATGCTTCTTCCCCTTATTGAAAAAGAAATAAAGAGAATGTTTGAAGCAGGTATCATTGCATGCATCAGATTCTCTGAATGGGTATCTAATTTAGTTCCCACTAGGAAAAAAACAGGAGAGATAAGATTGTGTGTAGACTTGAGAAATTTAAACCAGGTCTCTCTAAAAGACCACTACCCTTTGCCCAAAATGGACCATATCTTACAAAGAGTAGTGGGTTCCTCTAGAATTTATTTACTAGATGGTTTTTCAGGATTTAATCAGATACTTGTTCACCCAGATGACCAAGACAAGACAACCTTTACCACACCGTGGGGAACATTTAAGTACGTTAAAATGCCTTTTGGGCTGAAAAACGCTGGTGCGACCTTTAAAAGGGCAATGGATATTGCATTTGCCAAGGAGATATATGATTTCCTTGTTGTATACCTCGATGACCTAACCCCTTTCTCCAAATCTGACCAAGAGCACCTTAAGCACTTAAGGCAAATTTTCATGACATGTAGGAAATATGGCATTTCCTTGAATCCCAAGAAGTCCCTGTTTGCCCTTGAGGAAGGCAAGCTTCTAGGCCATGTCATATCAAAAGATGGGATTAGAATTGATCCTGAAAGAATTCAAGCTATACTCCAAATCCCCTATCCAAGAAACATAAAAGAACTGTAAGCATTCCTTGGAAAGTTCAATTTCCTAAGGAGATTTATCCCAAACCTAGCAGAGCTAATAAGGCTATTGAGCAACATGTTGAAGAAGGATGCCAAGGTAAAATGGTCTCTTGAAACCAAGCAGACTTTTGAGAGTATCAAAACTGCCTTGACTCAAACGCCTGTCCTCACCAGTCCACAATTCGACAAAGATTTTATCATTTTTTCCTTTGCATCTGAACACACTATAGCCGCTGTCCTATTACAAAAAGATGATCAAGGTAATGAAAAGCCAATTGCTTTCTTCAACCAAGATTTAAGAGATGCACCCTTGAAATATAATATTATGGAAAAGCAGGCTTATGCCCTGGTTAAGGCCATCAAAGACTTTAGAATTTACATCTTATACTCCCACGTGATTGCCTACGTCCCAAACTCTGTTGTAAAAAATATATTAACTCAAGAGGGACTAGAAGGCAAAAGAGGCAAGTGGATTGCCAACATCCTTGAATACGACATTGAAATAAAACCTACCAAGCTGATAAAGGGACAAGGTTTAGCCAAACTAATGTCCGAAACAAACTTCCAAGCCTTAGACATTAATCAACTGGACAATGAACCGGAGCTGGCGACTCCACAGATCAGTGAAACCTTTTTTCAATCCCCATGGTATGCTGATATTTGCTTTGTGTTGTTAAACCTGTGTGCTCCCCTAGGATTGTCCAGAACCAAGAAAAGATTTTTAAGGATGAAATCCTCAAAGTTTTGTGTCATAAATGGTGCTTTGTTTTGGAAAAATCATGAAGGTATTTTTCTTAATTGTCTGACTATGAATGAAACTAATAGCATCATGAAAGAATTCCGTGTAGGGGACTGTGGAGGACACTTATATTGGAAGTCCACTGCTGACAAGATTTTAAGGGTTGGTTATTATTGGCCCTCTCTATTTGCAGATGTCAAGAAGTTGCTGTTTATGCACAAATTGCCAAATCTTTTGAAAGGGAAAAGAAAATTACTGCCTTGCCCCTTAAGCCCATTTCAACCGAAAAGCCTTTTCAACAATGGGGTCTCGACTTCATTGGATAAATTCATCCCTCTTCCTCAGGCCAACACAAGTGGATTCTAACAGCCATCGATTATTTCACTAAGTGGATTGAAGCCATCCCATGTAGACAACCCAATGACTCCACCATTATCCAATTCCTTGAGAGAAATATCGTTTCCAGATTTGGCTACCCTGAGAAAATCATTACTGACAATGCTGTTGCCTTCAAATCCAAAAAGATCATCAATTTCTACCATAAATTCCACATTACCTTGGGCCACTCCACAGCTTACTATCCTCAAGGTAATGGCTTGGCCGAATCATCCAACAAAAGCCTCATCAACATCATAAAGAAATTGCTGGAGGAAAACAAAAATAACTGGCATAAGAAGCTCACAAATGATCTGTGGGCAGACAGACTTTCAACTAAAAAATCCATTGGGATGAGCCCTTATGAGCTAGTATATGGCATGGAAGCCAAATTTCCTTCATCTTTGGGCATTCCTACTATTAAACTGTTGCAGGAAATTCAGGCTGAACCAAATGACATGCAGAGAAGAGTTAATCAAACCATTCATCTTCAACAAACTAGAGAGCAAGTCTGTGACAGAGCTCAAATGTTGCAAGAAAAGCTCAAAAAGATGTTTGATAAGAAGGCTAAAGCAGAGGATTGCTGGGTTGGCAGCAAAGTTATAAGATGGGACCCACGAAGAGAGGACAAGGGCAAACATTCAAAATTCGATTTTATGTGGAAATGCCCATACATTATCAGCGCTGTGCAAGGCAATAATATATATTTTCTCAGATCTCTGGATGGCAGCACAGCTGAAGAAGGCCCTGTCAATGGCCGAATGCTAAAGCACTACAATGATCCTTTTTTATTGAAAAGAACAGGCAGAGTTATTTTCTGTACATAAAATGTTTGTATATATCAGCACTTTGATTTTATTTTGTAACATTCCATGATGCTAAGGCACGCAGAAGAAAGCAGGCGGTGCTTTACAATTTACCGAAAAATTAGTTAAGGAAAAGTGTTGTTAGCAGTCCAAAAGTTCAAATCAATCCAACAGCCAACGCTAAGAAGTTTCAAAGCACAGCAATAATAGAAAAATCAAGGCGATTTGACTTGATGTTCTTGGCTTCTCACAAGGAGAAGCCATCCCCAAGTGGAGCCACTGTTAGCCTCCTGCTGCAGCAGGTTACTCATATTTCATGATTGACCTTTTTACAGGCCAAATATGTCATACTTTGCATGTTGCAATGCTCCATATTTGTTGAACAGTCACCAAAGAAAGAGGCCATGAAAGAATGCTACTCAAAGTTCATCTACTGCATTCCAATTTTGAAGAGGCATTCCAGTTTTGTAGAAATTTCAGCTAAAGGGAGGTCCAAACAGGCCAATCTTGGTCTCCCTCGATTTCAATTTCCTGTTTTAGAATATAGAGAATGAAAATCTGTCCAAACAGATTAATCTTGGCAGATTCTTAGATAGGTAGAGAATCAAAGGAGCCCAACTGCTTAATCTGGGCCCTTGAAAGAAATAAGTGTAGATATAGATAGGAAGACATAAAAAGAAAAAATTGAAAAGCTGGGTCTGCAAGTCTAAGTGCACCCAAACCAAAAAGAAGAAAAAATGTTAGGTAAGTAGGCTGGGTAGGTAATTCTGAGGTTGCAGATTGGTGATTTATGATCAACTCCACATTTTCAAGTGTTATATTTATCCAGATCACAGCTAGCAGGCAGTTCCCATCTGAAGGACTTCAAACGAAGCATGACTAACTTCCCCTTCTTCCTCTTCCCAAAATCATTCACTAACTTCCCCGAAAGAGGTCAAGATCTGCTTGATATCTCTTAGTCTCATCATTTTCCATATCAAATTGCCTTGGTAAAGATCTGCTTTACTCAAGGAATGGCCATTTCCTTTCTTGGACCATTTTTTCCCTAATAGCCTAAGATTTACATACTTAGCGCTTTCTTATCACTTGTCATATTAACTACTAACTGTATTATGTAGCTCCCTATCTATTTCCCATTCCCCTTACTAAAAACTATGGTAATAACTCCCTTATGTATATATCCCCTCCCTCTGGTTGAAAATAACCATAAGTACCCCCGGGAATTGCTCAGTTTATCTGAAACTTGGCAAGAACCCTCATGCTACCCCTTCAAACCATCTTCTAATGCAACGGACTCCTTCCAAAGCATAAAAATTCCTTTCTCAGTTATCAGACCCCTTCCAGGGCCTCAAATACATTTCAAAAGCACATACTCACTCCTTCTAATCGCAATAAACCTTTGCCGATTCCCCCAAAACAGTCTTTCGATCCCTTTCGACCTCCTCTGATGTGATATCGCAGTCGGAGGTCTCAATGCCAATATTGCCCGATTAGAGTTCTCCCCGATGAGTGATCCGCCGATGCGATATCGCAAGTTGGAAATATCACAATGTTATATTTCACATATATATGCTCCTTCCCCTTTCCGTCGATGCGATACCGCAAGTTGGCGATCGCTAGATCCATCTCCCCAAATACATGTCGCATTCCCTTTCCACTGGTGCGATATCGCTATCGCATCAAAGAGAGTATATCGCATCACAATAAAGAAAGAAATATCATGCCACGCAAGCACCACATCACCCTGCCACGTCGCTCACCGTACCAGGACCCACTACTGACGTCATGCTAACGTCACCCGCTAGAAAAGAGCGCAAAGGAAAAATCGCAGCTTGGGAAGCCTAGATTCAAAAACAGAGGCAGCTTTTGATGCGCGATTAGCACCTCGGCACTGATCGTGCATCGCTACGGGAAATAGGCCGAAATGGGGAATCTTTAGGGAATCTTTTTGATTCCGCAGCCGTTTTGTGCCAAAAAAGAGCCGAAAAGAGCCGATTTTGCAGTTTTCATCAAAATGGAAGCAGAAGGAAGCCAAATTCAAATGTCATAATGAATCAGGGAGCGGTAGATAGTGCTTCAATCCAATCGCCAAAGAGTATCAGAGGAAAGATAAAGCCCATTTAATGCCAAAGAGTATTAGTGTTGCGGCGAAGAGTATCGGCGAAGATCTTAGCAGCGCCCAAAGCAGGTGAAAATTAAACACCTTCCAGCAAAGTCAAAGAAAAGGGCGAAGCCGCTCAAGGCTCTCAAATCACGTTTATTGCACATTTAACTCACACAAGATCAGAACTGCAAATCCCAAAGCATAGTTATTCCAGTAGTACTGCATCGAGCCACCAAGGGCCACATTACACTCATTTTGATCCAGCTGCCTCTGACACAGTTCAAATAGATATTTACCTGCATTTAATTTTAGCACAGTTTTAGGTTTAGAAAGTTTTTCGACAGACCTGTTTTAGGTCGGTTGTAATAAATATTTTAAGATATTTACACTATAAAAACAGCCCTGAAAACTGTATTAAGGTTTGGTTGGTCGAGAAGCTATTTTAGCTGATAGTTTCTATAATCAAAGACTGCTTCTGAGCTTTGGAGAATGAATTGTCCACTTTGTTTAATGGTTGAAGAGTGATCATGGAATTCTCATGCTGTCGCATAACTCAATAAGTTTTTCCTACCTCTATTTTCCATTCATAAGTTACCATCTAAACATCAGAAAAGAAAGATTAGCTTAGAATTTGTTTAATTACACTCTATGCTCAATTTCTATTGTTTCTTTATGTTTTCCTTTGTTTAGGCATAAATATGAATTCCACATGGCTCATGTTTGTCCTAACCTTATCACGCATGACAGTTATCCAGGGATTCTTCATTGCCCCTAGATAGAGATCATCCCTTCCCTCTGTTAAGCTGAGTGAGAGATTCTTAAGTGCCTCTCATTCCTTACATTCCATTCATCTTTAGTTTGAAAGTTGTTTTATGTGCATCTATCCTGCTCCATGTTCCTCTTGTGACCAAGAAAACACACTAGCAATCCTGACCCATGACTCCATGCCCAATGGTTTGAAACTTATCACTTCATGAATTGCCTCTCTGCTTGAAAGCATTTTCCTTCCATCCAAACACAAACAAGAACCCTGAACCCAATAACTAGCCTAAAATCCTCATCAACAAAGTTAAATAATAAAGAGAGAGCCCTCTCTGATTGCAAGTGGGCTAGAACCTGCAGTCCAAAGATTGGTTAGTGGTTACCTCGACCATATCCCTTAAGGAGCCAAGGGACAACCTGAGTGATAATAGTAACTATGAAAACTAAACAAGAATAGAGCTAAGCATGTAATCACAACTGGTGCCAACTTTTGCAACTAAGAATCTAACACTAGCAATTGCATGAAGAAGCAAGAACAGTGTTTTTGTGGCAGCAAGGACACCTTGGTCTCAACTCATGGTCCCAAGGAAGGAGAGGTGAGATCAAGGGTTTCTTGATGGCCTTTTTCAAAGATCTTTTCTGTTACCAACCTATCCAATCAACCTGAAACATGAAAAGCTATTTCAATCATCAAAAATGACCTAAGTAACCAAGCAAGATTTTAATCTACTAACAGAAATTATTCTATGAATACAGCAAAATCATATAACAGTACACAGAGGAAGTCCTGGCACTTGGGTTGGGCCCAACCCCAAGAGCTACAGGCTCCTAAGAAGAAGCTCAGAGCTGATGCAAAATGAAACAGATCTCCATTACTCATAAAATAACCATGTCACAAAAATGTTTACAACAAAAGCTCCAAAATCAGTTGAAAGGCAGAACAGCACTAAAGTGCAAAATACAAAATGTTCAAAAAGTAAACTATGAAGGCTGGAATCCTTCCTTCTTATGTTCTACGAGGACCTCCAACACCCCTGCTTAACTCAAGGGGCTTGGCTGCTCAAACTGCAAGTAATCAGCCACTTTACAAAAGTTGCTCGGCTGCCCTTGGGAATCATCTTTGATGGCCTTCTGAATTCCGAGCTAATGTTGGAGAACTCAAGGAAGGGGCCATTTAGTGCAAGAGACACCCTTCCTACAAATCCTCAGCCTTGTTCCCTCATATTTGGCTGTCAATTGGCTCATAAAAGCTTGACCTTGGTCCAAAAGTTGTCCAAAAATCTACAATAAGCACATATTAGACTTCCTGGTCAAGTGACTATTCTCATTCATTCAATTAACATAAATATACTCAAAATAATGCATAAACTATGAAGAATGGTGGATTAATCAATAATAATAGGCAAAATGAGCCCGATAAGTTACCCATTGTTCGGGCTCATCACAAGCATTCTGCGTTCTTAGCTAATACCTTATCATGCTTTGACCCTGGTTCAACCAGTCCCTATGGCCCCTGTCGCTACTTCAACTCCATCCCAACCTCAATAGGAACCCACTCCTATTGTGAAAGCATTCGGAAAGAACCTAAGGACAAGGCTCCCCAAGCTCCTCCAACCCCTAAGGCCCTAAAATTGTCACCTCTGTGCGCTTTGTGTAAAGTTGTTGGGCACGCCACCAATAATTGTCCTGAACTTCCTCAACTCAAACCTTTGGTTCGTGAAATATTCCCTGATTCAAATATCCCTGAATTTCATGTTAACTTGTCGAGTCCACCCTAGAAAATCAATAAGTTTCACACAAATCACCCTTGTGCCATGTGTGATCATCATGGTCACTATTCCCATTGTTGCCCTCATCTCGATGAATTTTGTGATTGCCTTGAACCACTTCACAAATATGAGGCCACTTGTAGTGGAAACCATACTCCTCTAGCCATGGATTCTAGTACCCCTAGTCAACCAAAATAGGGGGACTCTGGTCCCACCATCATGATCCCTCCCCCCGATGTCAAGATGACAGACACCATAGGCCATATCATTTACCTGTCGTCATCCTTGAGTTCCTCGCAAGCAAACCTTTTTGAGGTTTCTGTGTGTGCTTCTATCAAACCTCTTTCAACAGAATCTCAGGTCTCAACATCTATAGATCCTCCATCTACTAGCTCATCATCTTCCATTCCAGATGATGCGTATGTGAACCTTCTTTCTCAAGTTGATGCACTAGGTACTGTCACCACATCATGTAGTTAGTATTCCTCTTGTCTGCCCATCTTCCATTTTGATGAAGACATCATGGAAGCTATGTCTACCCCTAATTACCCTTGGGATGGTATGCACCATCCTGCATACTTCCTACCATAGCAGTTTCATGACTAATATGTTGTGGAATCCAAATACCTCATCCACGGTGAAGTCTATTGGTTTCAAAATCCCATACCTGCCCTAGATGCTCTTGGAGAAGGGAATATGGTCAACATCTCTCCTACTATCAAATCAACATTTCAGATAAACCAGGGGTCAAATAAAACATTACCTTGGGAGCACAGTGCACCCTGGAAGAAATTGAATCTTACACCAAGCTCTTCAAAGAATTCCGTGATGTTTTCACCTGGTCTTACTCTGAAATGCCTAGGCTTGATCCCACCATTGTTCAACACCATATTGACACGTGGCCCGATGCCACTCTTGTCCATCAGAAGTTGAAACCCATCCACCCTTCTCGTCGTGAGGCCATAAAATCTTAGATCAATAAGCTCTAGCAAGCTAATTTCATCTATCCCATTGAATATACCACATGGGTATCCAACCCGATTCTTTTTCTCAAGAAGCAAGGCACCATTCATGTCTACACGGATCTTCGCGACCTGAACAAAGCTTGTCTCAAAGACAACTTTCCCACACCCTTTATTGACCAGATCATTGATGAGTGTGTGGGGCATGAGGTTCTATCCTTTATGGATGGATTATCTAGGTTCAATCAGATCAGTATCCGTCGTACCGATCAGTTAAAGAGAACGTTAATTAGTCTGTGGGGAACCCTTGTATATCGAGTCATGTGATTCGCCTTAAAAAATGTTGGACCCACATTTCAGCTAGCCTTGTCACACTGTTTTCATGACTTGGCACACCTTATCCTTGCTTACCTTGACAATCTAACCACTCGTTCTAGGTCTTGCGCACAACACATTCATGATTTGCGCACCATTTTTCTCCGATTTTGCAAATATAATATTCATCTTAATCCATTGAAATGTGTTTATTTGTTCCTGTCAACCATCGATTAGGCTTCATTGTGTCGAAAGAAGGTATTACTCCCCGTACCTTGTGCCAATTACAAAGCCAACTTCCTTCCTAGGTTCATACTTGACTATGCGACCATCGTGCATGGATTTCTCAGACTCCTTCACTCAACCATTCCATTTTTTTGGGATGACCATGCTCAATAATATTTTGATGCCCTAAAGCATGCTCTCACTTTCGCACCCTTGATCATTCCCCCCAACTTCACCAAGGATTTCATATTGTACATCTCAGCTTCCACCCATTCAGTTGTTGGGGTCCTTATTCAAGAAGGTGATGATTAGAATGAGCATGTTATCTACTATGTCAGTAAGAACCTGGTAGGTCCCCTTGTGAACTACTCTCACGAAGAGAAATTGGCACTGGCTGTCATGTTTTCCATCTAAAAGCTCTATCACTATATCCTCACGAGGGTCGTAACAAACTCCAACCCCATGACTTTTCTATTGAGTCGATGGCTCATCAATGGGAATTATGCACGTTGGATCATCATCCTCTAGGAATTTGATCTTGAGTTTGTTATGCCTAAGAGTAAGAAAGGTTTGGCCCTCGTCGAACTCATTTCTGAATTGCCCACTAGTGCCCATGATCCACCAGTTAACGATGAGCTCCCAGATGAACACTTGTTTGTCATCACTTTAAACGATCATTGGTACAAAGATAGTCTCACATATTTTCGAACCCAAAAGTTTCCTCCCATCTTACCCATGATGATCAATGGGAGATTCGATACCAGGCCCCTCACTACCTGCTTATCAGTGACGACCTTTATCATTGCATTATGGATTATGTCCTTCATCATTGTCTCACCCATCCTAAAGTAGAGCAAGTACTAAATTCCTATCACAGTGGTGCTTGTGGTGGCCATCTCTTCAGTATGGCCACTTCCCATAAACTCATGCATGTTAGTTACGGTTAACCTTCTCTCTTCAATGATTGCATTGAGGCAGTAAAACACTACCCCAATTACCAACATTTTTCCCCAAAAGCCAAGACCCCACTAGCTCCTCTCCACCCTGTCATCGCTACTGGTCCTTTTTGTAAATGGTCCATTGACTTTATGGATTTTTTACCATCATCTGTTAATAACCATAAGTATATTCTCGTGGCAATCAATTATTTTACCAAATGGCCTGAGGTCATGCCAACATTCAATAACACAGGCAATATCATGTCCCTTTTCTTTTTTAACCATGTTATCACTTGATTGGGGGTTCTGAAACAATTGATCTCTGACCATGGCCAACATTTTTAAGATGAGGCATGGCATGAACTATCCTCACTATTGGGCTTCCAGCACCGGTACTTATCGTCTTATTATCCCCAAGGTAATGGACAGGTTGAAGCAGTCAACAAGATTCTCAAAATGATGCTTCAGCAAATGGTGAATAAGTGCAAGACCAACTGGCACCTTATGCTCTTCCCAACTTTGTGGGCCTATAGAGCTTCTATCAAAACCGCCACTGGGTTCACTCCCTTCCACCTTGTTTTTGGCGAGGAGGTAGTCTTTCCAAGCGAGTGTGATATCCCTTCCCTCCACCTAGCTGTCAAAATTCTCCCTGACACCCAACCATTAGAACAAAGACTTGTGATGCAAGAACATGCCTCTGAAGACTGTCGTGTTGCTTTGAAAACCATTGAAGTGGCCAAAAAGTGCACGAAATCTCAGTATGATCTAAACATCAACCCTCGTGCCTTCCACAAAGGTGATCTTATTTTGGTGTATGACGAGGCCCATGATACCCTGGGGCATGGGAAGTTCGAATCATTATGGCTAGGACCTTACATCATTCATAAGGACTTGGACAAGGGGGCATATCTCCTGGAGGATTTCGAAGGCCAACTCCTTCCTAATCCTTGTAATGCACTCTACCTTAATAAATTTTACCCATAGCATCTCTCATTGATTTGCACATATGTTGGGCATGGAATCCCCCCAAGGCATGTTTTGGGGCTTAAAGCCCAAGTTTTGACCAAATCCTTTTAAGAGCTCCGCGAATTGTGGGTGTAGAGCGCGAAATCATAATAGAGTCACAGGGTTTTCCACCCTCGTTTTTGTAAAGTAATGTCGGCTTAATAGACCTATCCATGGTCCACGGACCATGGGATTGTATAAATACAGCAGGGCTCTAAGTGTATAGGAGGAAGAAAAATAGCATAAGAGCATGAGAAGTCTAAGTGATTGAGTTGAACTGAAAAGTGTGTCTTTGGGTCGTAGAGTAGGATAAGGCTCTGCAGCTAAGTGCGCAAAGGCCTAGTAGTTCGCAGCTGAGTTGACGGACCCCTACAACTGAGTGTGTAGGGTAGGTCGAGTTTGTAACCGTTGGAAGAATCAATAAAGAGAATTTTACCATATTTCTGTGTATCTTTTCCTGTTTTAATGTATGATTGGGTATAGTTTGCAAGTATACTAGTTATTTGTTGCACGAACTCATATGAATGCTTTGTATAAATAAATATAACATAAGATATCGAAGTACACGAAGGTAATTAATTGGTATAGAAAGATAAGTAAGATCTCGGGTAATAGCGCAAAGCACTGCTCTAGTAGCACGAAAGCTCCACATCCCCTGGTTAGGGCTACGCGAAGGCATTGTATTAGGCCATAAGGAACAGGGAAGTGTGCGAAGTGACCTGTGTGCAGGGATGCATAGTTGGACCAGTCGAACCTTTCAAACATCTCAAGGGTGCGGAAACCTTGTTCCAATACCCTCCCATACTACTTCGGGTGAGACCTTAGTCCGAGCTCCACAGACTGTTGTTGAAAGGGCCAGTAGTACAGGGATTTTTTTGGCTAATTAACTCTGAACCTGGGTTAGGCCCTAAGAAGCCAACAAATGGTTCTGTTGCCAGGACCGAGATCTGCATAGAGATGTCTGATGTCATATCACTGGAATCTGACAAAGAAAGGAATTGAACATTGGTTGGACAGGAATATTCACGAGTTCACGGCACAGGAAAACAGGAATCCACGAGTATGAAAGGAAGAGTGGTTAGACTACTACTTATATACAGAGATCCATGAAATTTTCTTCACATCCTTCCCCACTAAGCTATACAAGTGGATCGCGAAGCTAGCAGATAGCCAATGAAGGTGTAAAGTCGACAAGCCTATTGTGTGGACTCCAGAATTGGTTGGCAGACTAGAAGTATCGGAAGATAAGATCGCACACATTGTCGATCACTAGCTCGATCAAATCATAGGAGGATTCATCACCGAATTCATGGTAGATACTTCAGTCAGTTATAGCGAGGCAGAACGACGCTTCCTCAAAGGACTACAAGGTAAGTACATTAAATATTTTAACACTTGGATTAAAATGCTATTGTTTCAAAAATAGGTTATGCGAATAAATTGATGTTTGGGGCTACGTGAAGTGGGGAATCTATAGAAACAAAGGTAGCACAGAACTAGAAACTAGCCCCTTGATTTCACCTCTGCAAGGGGGTGAAGAAGAGCTCATGAAGGTCTCACCAAGAAGTGTGATCAATCTGATAAGGCAGAGAAATCTGTGGATACCACCTCCACCCACACCACCACCAATTTCACTGTCTTCACCCCCGTCTTCGCCCATACCACCTCAACCACCACCACGAAGCAGTATGGCAAGTGCAATAAAGCTACCAGTGTTCAAGGGAGTAGGGAATGAAGATCCGGACCAATTTTGGTTCATGATAAAAGTTGTATGGGAAGCACAGCGAGTCATGGATGACAATATAAAGAAGGCAACGTTGGTCAGTGCTCTACAGGATCACACGCTGACCTAGTACATTAAGCATTCCAATGACAATCCGAATGTGAGGATCGCGGATATCCAAGCTACGCTAAACAAAGAATTTAGCAGGCCAAAGTTAGAGGCATAGTCGATCATTAGGTTCAAGGAAATCACAATGCTACCAGGTGAGACCCCTTAGTAGTTGGATCAAAGACTAAAGTGCACAATTCGTGAAGCTAACATGATGTTAACAGATGGGAAACACCGTGAATGGTTTGTAGCACCATTAATGCCGCATCTACGGAATGCATTGTCACAACAGAGGCTAACCACTCAGGCCAAGGCCTTGGAGGTTGAGATGAGATTGCACGGGACCCTAATACAAGATCCCAACCTGGGAGTTCAAAAAATTCATGTGCAATTAAAAAACTTGTGCCTTGAGATGCAGAGTTTGAAACAAGATAGGACAAACCACACAGAGATGTGCAATGAGATATGGTGCATAAAATGCAAGGGCCAGGGGCATGACAAGGACCACCTCCCGGTGTTCATGAATTCCCTTGTAGGAGGAGGGCCAATTCCATTAAGACTGGAGGCACAAGCAGGACCGAGCATGGCACTTACACTATGGTGTGCGATTTATTAGATAGGAGGAAAGCATGCTACAGATAACTGCCATCTATTACAAAAGTATATGCAGAATTCACAGCAGTTGTTCTGTAATTTTTATAGGTTAGTGGGACATGATGAGCACACCTGTAGAATTTATGATCTGATTATAGATCAAAATCCTACCTACAGAGTTTAGGCAGAAACAAGGCTCCTCGATCAAAACGCAGGAATAGAGCACACCGAATTTCAAGGGCGCGGACGAGGCCGAGGTGGAGGGGGTCCAGGAAGAGGTCATGGTCAGTTGATATGTTACAATTGTGGAGGGCTAGGGAATTATGCCTGCAATTGTACGAATCCAACGTGACCATCATGCTTGTATTGTACGTTGTTTGATCATGAGATGGAGGATTGTCCCACACTGATAGCGAGGTTGCGCAATAAAGGAGCACTCCAACCTCCCCTAACTCAGAACCTGCAAATGATGAGGTCTAAGCCATGCGAGGAAGACCCTAATGTAAATATCGTGCTTCGGAGTGGAATTATGATAGGGGATGACAAATGCAAGTAGCCTAAAGAAAGTACCTAGGTTCGCAACGCTCTAATGAAGGAACCATAATTTGATTTGGAGCGTGCTAAGGAGACCTTCATAGAAGCTAAGAGGAGCTTCACTAATGCCTCCACTTCAAGAAGTAAAGACATACTGGAGATGGAAATGGACCCATCGATTCCCACTACATTCTTGGAGACATGCATGAAGCTACTGCATGACAGCAAGGTTGTAAAGGGGCTGCAAGAACTCATAACTAGATGCGTTAGGACCGCACCAGGACAACCACACGTAGTTTGTAAGCTTGGGAAGCACATGCTGCGAACAAGAAGGGAGATGAGATTGACTATGCAGATTGGGGAATATGAGATGGACCAAGTGATTCTGGATCTAGGATTGAAAGCGAACATCCTACAAAAGCAGACATGGGAGCGCATGGGCAGGCCCGCGCTGCAATGGTCTCCTATCCAACTGAGAATGGTGAACTAGAAAAAGGTCCTACCTATGGGGAGATTACAGGGAATCATAGTAGATATCGAAGAAGCAAGCACTCTAGTAGATTTTGAAGTGATAAATATTGTTGATGACAACAATCCCTACCCCACGCTATTAGGAATAGATTGGGCCACTGACATGAATGGAGTGATAAATCTAAAGAAGCGCAAGATGATTTTTGAGAAAAAGTCTCTGCGCATAGTGGTACCTTTAGACCGTGCAGAAGGATCATGCTACACGAAGCCATTACAAGACTACGACAACAACGACGATATGGACTGCATCTACAAGATAACCGCGTTGGAGCAAGACTAGGTAAATCCAACTGCAGATGGCCAAATCTCATGGGAGCGCGAAAGCTCCTGCACATCAGATTATGATGAAGAGATAGAATGATGGCAGAACCGGTTACACGAGGTAACCATGCTCAACTATAACATGATGACGAGATCGATGCATTGCGTAGAAACAAAGTTAAGAGATCTGCCTATGTATGATAGGTTAAGTGAGGTGGATAACTTCCTGAACAAATTTGAAAGAGAAGTGTTGGAATAGCAACGCTTTGATGCTCTGAAATGGGTACTTCAAGCTACGCCCGCAAGGTGGTGGGGTATGCACCAAAGAAGTTTTGAGGGCTAGCACAAATGTAGAAGGATGATGCGCACGCGGCTTGGGAAGCCTCAAATGTGGTTAAAAGACAAGTATGACAAATGGGATGATCCATGTGCACACCTCATAAAATGGACAAAGGTCTATGGGAAAGAGCCACAACCTGAGTGGGTGCACTTATTCTGTCATACCCTAGATATTATACCCATGAATTGGTATATAGAGACAAAGCTCCAGCATGGCATGAATGAATGAGATATCTTGCACAAGGGATTCCTGTTAACCTTCACGTTTGAGGATCGTTGGTGGGATACTATTGATGATGTGCTACAAGCAGCAAAAGCAACTATCTTTAAAATACTGTAGGAGCCAATGGGAGTGCTTCAACCTGAATGGGTGATCTAGCTGAGCTGCGCACTAGAGTGTTACAATGTAAATATTGAAGAAGATGATGAAGATCCATGTAAAGTTAACATTCCAAAAAATGAAGGCTATCATGAGGTTCAAGGGCCATTGATTGAAGACCCTAACATAACTGCGCCGGTAAAGATAAAGCAGATAAACATTGGTATGGAGGCCGAACCGAAATATGCAATGCTCGGCAACTACTGGGATGACGCCATGGTGGATAAGGTCGCTGAGTTACTCTGTGAGTACCAAGACTTATTCTCGACCAAGATCATGGACTTAAAGGGGATCGTTGGCAATTTAGGGAAGATGTAGACCACCCTAAAACCCGACGCGAAGCTGGTTAAGAAGAGGCCTTACCCCTTGAATCCGAAGTACAAGGAAAAATTCTACGTAGAACTAGACAAAATGCTTGCATCTGGAATCACTGAGCCAGTGGAAGAATCCGACTAGGTAAGCCCTATGGTATTGTAGGAGAAGAAGCAGAAGGGTGAGATAAGAATATGCATGGACCTCAAGAAATTGAATGGCGCCTATGTGCATGACCCATTCCCGACTTCGTTCACAGATGAAGTATTGGAAAATGTGAGCGGGCAAGAAGCATATTTTTTTATTGATGGGTTCTCAGGGTACCACCAGATCAAAATAACACCTGAAGACAGGAACAAGATGACCTTCGCGTATGAGTGGGGCTGCTTTCAATACACCGTTATGCCATTTGGGTTAAAGAATGTTCCAGCCATCTTTCCATGCATAGTTGTTGCAACATTCAAAAAATATATCCACAAATTCCTGGAGGTCTATCTAGATGATTGGACTGTATTTGGATTGGTTAAGCACCATGTAGTGAGCTTATGATTGATGCTGGATACTTCCCAATGACACCAAATCACGCTAAACCTCAAAAAGTGTACGTCCCTCGTTCCCTTTGGGAACTTGTTGGGACATGTGGCCTGCAAACAGGAACTAATGGTAGACCTCGCGAAGATTGCAGTAATTATGAATTTGGAAGCACCATGAAGTGTTAAACAATTGCGCACTACCCTGGGACATATGGGGTACTATAGGAAGTTCATCAAAAGCTATGCCCAGATCACCGCGCCAATGGAGAAACTATTGAAAAAGGATGTCATGTTCTGTTAGAATGATGATTGCATGAAGACCCTGGATGTACTAAAAGAGAAATTGGCCTCCACCCCAATCCTGGTCTTCCCAGAATGGGATGTGGAGTTTCATGTTCATGTTGATGCGTCATGTATAGTGCTAGGAGCAGTGCTAACACAAGAGGGTGGAGAGGGCTTGGATCACCCTATCGCATTCGTGATCCACAAGTTGTCTAGAGCAGAAAAGAACTATTCCACAACCAAACGTGAGGGGTTGGCTATGGTGTATGCGCTCCAAAAATACCGGCACTATTTGCTAGGAGGACATTTCAAGGTGTATACAGACCATTCTGCACTAAAATAATTGGCTAACAAGCCTATGTTGGGGGGGCGCATATGCAGGTGGCTCTTATTGTTCCAAGAATATGACTTTGATGTCATGGTGAAGCACGCAGGACCGGATCACTTGTTACATATTGAGACAGGAGAGGAACCTACTAGTTTGGAGGAAGGATTATCTGACGCATAGCACTTTGTTATGCACATAGCAGACAAACACTTTGAAGATATAATCCACTTTCTGACAACAAGGACTGCGCTGAAGGAATACTACGTCCAGTAAAAGAAGGAACCGGTGGTGCGCATGGCTGATTTTTCTGTCATCGCGGGGCACCTATACAAAATGGGAAATGATGAGATATTGCGAATGTACGTACCTAAATTTGAATGAATTCAAATCCTCATGGAAGTGCATGGGGGTGCTGCAGGAGGACACTATGCACGACATGCGACTACGCAAAATATTCTTCGTGCAGGGTTGTGGTGGCCAACCCTTCATCAAGATTCAAAAGCACATTGTAAGGCTTGTGATATATGTCAAAGGATAGATAAACCATCGCAGAGGAATGAGATGCCTTTGGATCCACAAATGATGCTACAGCCTTTCGAAAAGTGGGCAATCGAATTTGTAGGACCTATCAAACCTTAGGGACAAATGGGCACGCAATACATTATCACCGCAACAGAGTACCTAAATTGTTGGGTAGAAGTGTAGTCGGTCAAAGGCTACATGGCTACCATGGCTGCAAAGTTTTTGTTTGAACACATGTTGACTTGATTTGGTTGTCCGAAAATCTTAATGAGTGATCGTGGTACATGTTAGTGTCAATATATGCGTACTTCCATGAGGGATCAAATCTGCTCTTTGCATTTTCATTTTAGGTGTCTCATACTAAATTTTGGATCATTCCATTAGGTCATGTCAAAATTTTTCATTGATGGTTGTCTTCTTCTCTGAAAATCAAATATTCCCTCATGAGGTACATTTGTTAACCCATCTCCATGTTGTATTTTGTTGAGGTTTCAAATATGTTACTTTAGGTGTCAAGGCAACTGTCTTTCCATTAGGTTTTAGGGTTCATTTCCAAGGTCTTTCCATTAGGTATGTCTTAGGGTTCACTACAAGGTAAAAAGCATAGTTTCACATGTAAATAAAGGTTAGCAAAAATATGAGGAAGACTAATAAACAAATAGTGAATTTATGGTTATTGTATAAATTTCTCATTTCAATGATGTAATTTTCATCTCAAAAACATGTTTTTGAGATGAAAACAGAGTATTTTAGTTTGCTGATGTAATTGAAGTCATTATATGTAATAATTGTTCCCAATGTTGCCCAAGCATGTCTCCTTGCTGCAAGAAGTGAGCCATTGAAGAAATCAACTCAATCAAAGCTACATCCACTTGAAAAGAGACCGAGAAAGAGAAACATTAGACAGAGATTTGAAAACAAAATAAAAGGTTCCAAACAGACATTATAAAGTGGGTTTTTTCATGAGAAAAATCAAAATCATCCTCTATATAAATTTTCAAAGGCATTTTTCAAAGTTCATTAGTTCCTTTACATTCTAAGTTATCCTTGGCAAAGAGGAGATTAAGTGAAGGAGGAAAAATTTATAAGGGTACACTTGCTAAGAGCACTGCATGCTGGGAGAAGGTGGTGTGCACCTGTAGGGTCAAGGGCATGTTTTCCAGCCTGATCCTGAGTTAAATTTAATGGTGTTGTGCACCTATAGGGTGAAGGGTGCGCCTGCTGAGAGTGCTGAGAAAAGGTGTTGTGCATTTGGCCAAAGGAGCCTAGCAAACCCTAGGGGTGCCAAAACATCATTTCCTTCACCTGCTCCAAGCCACAAAGGCTTCAACTACCTACATTCAACAAGTGGCCTGACATTTCTTTTACTCCATCAAATAAAGCAAATTGGCACTCTAAAAGTTGAAACCCTAGCAAAACTCCCTTGCATGCTTCCAAAATCATTTCATTAATAAAAATTGTAGTACTTCTCATACTTTTTCACCTTCCAATCACCCTCACTGTATTTCACTCCACCTCCTCACGGTTTCACTCATCTTGGCATATATATTAGTTCCTCAAGTTTTCACCTACAAAGCATGGCAAAATACAGTAGTTCAGAAGAAGGTGAAGGATAGCCCAGGAGGCCAATCAAGAAAGGAGGGAGAATTATTAGATTTGAATCCACTGATAAAACCAAACTTATGGAATCACCACTTGCAGTATCATGTTTCAGGCACATGGGTTGTTTAGAGTTTTGTCAAAAGGTTGATACGGTGAATTTTCATCAGCAGTTAACCAAGCAGTTCATCCTCAATTTGTAAAACAACCAGGTCATTTTAGTCGGGGTCACATTCACTATATCTTCAGCCATCATATCACAAGCCACTAGAATTCCAAATTCAGGAGAGAAATGGTTCAAGCAGAAAGAGCTGCATCACAATTTTTATGAGCCATATCTTAAAACAAGGTTCAAAAATGATAAGAAGAGAATTTTCCCTTTCTCTTATCTTTTGGACAAATATGTGCCATTGACGAAGATCATCATGAGGTATTTCACATGTGAGGGCATATTTTCCTGACTATAATCATACCACATCAGGCTTCTCATGCACTTTACCAGGGTAAGAATGCTCAACTTGCCATATTACCTTTTTAGGAGTATTGACAAGATCACATATATTGCTTATAAAAGGGACCCAGCTCATCAAATGCATAGTATTTTCCATCATTCTCTTATCAAAATGATAGTCCTCCACTTAGATCAACAAGGCATTACTTGGGAGGCCTTCATCGCTAATGAGATATTTAATGGAACGCCTACTCAGCTAGATCCCCACATTCCTTCATCATCCTCCACTCATCCATCTACTTCTTCTCATCCACCACAACATACTTATCACTCATCTTCAATAGGTCATTCTTAACCAGACACCTCCACACCATCTACATCACCATTTCATGTAGCCATTCGTTCACCCACTAGAGATTATGATAATGATGGGGTACATGATGAGCATGATGACAACGAGGGACATGATGTACACACTAAACATGGTCAGAGTAGTATACCACAGAGGAACAGATCGCTACCATTTTCTTTCACCTATCAGAAGGGAAAGAGGTAGGTGTTTACCGCATGGAAAGTGGGAGGGGCCTTTCCTTTGTCATCAGCATTACAAGTTAAAGGGAAGGAGAAAATGGTAGAGGAAACAGAGGTCAAATAGAAGCATGAAGAACATGACATTGAAAAGGAGTTTCTCCTTGTGGACACTAGTGATGAGGAGGAAAACAAATATTCTAAAGCTGCCTTGAGAGCAAAGGATGCCAAAATTAGGGAGCTTGAGGTTAATTTACAAAGAGCCCAATATGTTATCTCTTTCTATGAGCAAGAGAACAAGCAGCTACAAGTTAAGCAAGATTTGATGCAAATCAAGTACATCGAGGCAAAGAGGGAAGCTGAAAAAGAAAAATTTCAGCTTGATGAGGCTTATGGAGACTGTGGAGAGCCAAATGATGAACAGGGGCAAAGAAAAAGGCCAAGAACAAGAGGATTGAAAAAAGCCTTAGAGCTTGAAAGATAAGAGGCAGAATTGGAGGAGCAGCTCACTGTAAATGAGCAATTGGTCAAGGACATAGCTGAAAACAGAGAGTCTTGGCTTTAGAAAGTGAACACACGCTTGGAGACCCTCTTGGAAAAATCAAATAGAGATGTTAAGTTTCAAAGGAATATGCCAAAGTATTATGCAAGGAGAAACTAAGTGGCAAGAAGAAAGCTCAAAAGAGCTCACAAGAAAATTGACAAATTGACCAAGCAAGAGGAGAGGAGGAGACTTGACATGCTTGTTGAGGCATCCCTACATGCCTCTAATATTTGATCAGATATAAAAACACATTTTTGGGTACTTTGACCATTTTGGGGCATGAAGTTACTTGCTGATATTTTCAAACAATTTTTAGCACAATCATGGAGGTCAAATGCGCAGCGCCATGGGTGTTGTGCTCTTCTTTGGGGTATCCAATGAGGAAAAGGTCAGAATTTTTGGGTTTCTAGTGATGATTACATACAACGTGTATTTTTTCTAAGGATTTGGAGGAGAACTAGTTGGTTAAAAAGGCCAAAAACCCTCAAAAAATGACCTTTCTGCCCTCTTTTTGGCATGGGCACTACGCACTGAGTAGTGTTGGGAGAATTGATATTTGACTAGACAAATGACTTCCACATTCTGAAATTCAAGTTGTTTTGGAAATTATATAGGCATATATTTCCAACAAGTTATTGTGGGCCCAATTTGGACATCGAGAAGGCCTCCAAAAGTGTAGCTGAAGTTGAGGGGCACGCTTGGAATTGGCATTGCACGCCTAGAACTAGTGCTGCACATTTGACAAATTATCCAATTTTTCACTGTTTTGTCCCAATTTTCACTTTCACCTTGGCAAATAATGATTTTATCCTTCTAATTGATTAGATGAATGTAATCATGATGCTTCTTGAGCTTACTAAGATAGATTCATCAGGTAAAACAAGTTCATGAGGTGTAATGTATCAGTTTGATTGAATTAGGGATGAGTCACTTTGACCACCCTATTTTCTTGTAAGCAGTTCAGATTTTATTGGAAATAACTCCTCCTCTCATGGATTCAACTCCCTGAGCTTAGGATGAGTTGTTTGTGGTCTATATGATACTTTTCCTTAGTCATTGTAATGGTTGGACTCAGTGGGATGCTTATGCTTTGATAAAATATCATTTTGTATCAGTTACAGCAGGAGATTAATGAAAAATTGCAACTATTTATTTGGGATCCATGTGGTATGATGCTCAGTTTAGTTTTTCTTATGTTTTCATGTGTTAAAATGTATTGTTGACTCCATTTCATCATTTCATACTCTTATGTGAATGTATACAAGTTTGAAAGGTAGAATCCATAATGTTTATGCTCTGTTTTGGGAATATATTCACAGTTTGTGTTTTCTTCAGTTTAGGAAGAATCCATGTTGCTTACATGCTCTTTCTAGCTCCTCACCTGTCTTGAATCACCTCACCCATCAAACTCTAGAGTTTTGAGCCTTGTGCCTACCTTGCCCCATCAAACACCTTGCAATTTTGACCTAATTTCCTTGCCCTAACTATTTGGCTCCTCCTGATCCAGCAAAACCCTTCAATATCAAATCAAACCTTGTGCTACTATACCTAGCCTAATATCATTTTCTTGACCTAGTTATCTTGGTTGATATCCTTATGAAGAGATCCCTCTCCTGGCTTATTAGGGCTAGCTACTTGGCTAAGCGTGGTTTGTGGTTACCCTAGAATTGCCTTCCTTAGCCTGAGGTTCAATCCAAGTGATAACAATATACATTTCCTGAATGAAACCATCAACATGCTAACAGAAAAGTTCCAGTTGTATAATCAGAAAAGCACAATGTATCACCCACAAGCCAATGGTACAGTAGAAGCATTCAACAAAATACTAGATATTGCACTAACCAAAGTATGCAACACACAGCGAAGCGATTGGGACCTGCACGTACCTATAGTACTATGGGCTTATAGGACAACATGCAAGAAACTAATGGGGTAGACACCTTTTCGATTGGTTTATGGAATGGAAGTTGTCATGCCAATGGAGTATATTGTACCTAGTCTGCGCATAGCAGCGCTCACAGGTATGACGAACTACGAAACCTTGGAAGAGAGGCTCGCGCAGTTAGAAGAATTTGAGGAGGAACAGTTCCTAGCTGGCTTTCATCAGCAGGTGCAAAAGCAACGTGAGAAGGCCTAGCACGATCGCCATATTAAGTTGCACACCTTCAAGGTAAATGATTTAGTGATGTTGTATGACAGTAAGTTTGATAAATTCTCAGAAAAGTTCAGAATGCATTGGCTAGGACCATACGTTGTTAAGGAGGTCATAGATGGAGGTGCGATACAACTAGTCAAACTAAATGGAGAGCCTTTCCCAGGAAAAGTGAATGGTAGCCGATTAAAGCCCTACACAAGCAGCTCGGCTATCTGACTAGCTGGAAAAAGCATAGTCTTTGCGCTCCAAGGATCCAGAAAAAGGCATGGGAATATAAACAAATGCAGGGGACACAGGCACAGATGCAGAGAAGCAGTTCCAACACCCCAGTCTCGGAACAATGTGTACAGCCAATCCAGCAGGCAGCAGCTCAATGCGTTTCTGACCTTGCAGTAGTTCGAGCAGAGTTGGAAGGACTCCATGCAAAGATTTCCACATCAACAGAGTGACTCGAGGGTGAGTCACGATGTTTGTGTTTGGGTCCTGTTGGGCATGGAATCCCCCCAAGTCATGTTTTGGGGCTTAAAGCCCAAGTATTGACCAAATCCTTTTAAGAGCTCCGAAAATAGTGGGCGCAGAGCACGAAATCATAATAGAGTCATAGGGTTGTCTGCCCTCATTTTTGTAAAGTAATGTTGGCTTAATAGACCTACCCATGGTCCGTAGACCATGGGATTGTATAAATAGAGTGAGGCTCTAAGTGTATAGGAGGAAGAAAAATAGCATAAGAACATGAGAAGTATGAGTGATTGAGCCGAAGTGAAAAGTGTGTCTTTGGGTCGTAGAGTAGGAGAAGGCTTTGTAGCTGAGTGCATAGAGGCCTAGTGTTCCACAGCTAAGTGCGCAAACCCCTACAGCTAAGTGCGCGGACCCCTACAACTAAGTGTGCAGGGTAGGTTGAGTCTCTAGCCATTGGAATAATCAATAAAGAGAAGTTTACCATATTTTTGTGTATCTTTTCTTGTTTTAAAGTATCATTGGGTATAATTTGCAAGTATACTATTTATTTGTTGCACGAACTCATATGAATGCTTTGTATAAATAAATATAACGTAATATATCCAAGTATGTGGGGGTAATTAACTAGTATAGGAAGATAAGTAAGATCTCGGATAATAGCGCAGAGCACTGCTCTTGCAGTGCGGAAGCTCCATAGCCCCTGGTTAGGGCTGCACGAAGGCAATGTATAAGGGCATAAGGAACAGGGAAGTGCGTGAAGTGACCTACACGCAGGGACACACAGTTGGACCAGTCAAACCTCTCAGACATCTAAAGGGTGCAGAAACCTGGTTCCAACACCCTCCCATACTACTTCAAGTGAGACCTCAGTCCGCACTCCACGGATTGTTGCTGAAAGGGCCAGTAGTACAGGGATTTATTTTGCTAATAACTCTAAACCTAGGTTAGGCCCCAATAAGCCAACAACATATTTATTTTTGTCATGCATTTAGGTAGGTTCCATCATTTAATTTGATGATTTGAAACTTCACCAGGAAATCATTTTTCCAAGAAGGGTCACTTTGTCGTTTCTCAAAATTGAATTCCTTCATAAAGCGACACTTGTATTTTGAGTTCCACCTCCTCTTAATATTTATCGTACCACGTGTCAATTTTCGTCATGAGTAACCATCATTTACTCATGTTTTGATGGTCCCCACCAGGCCTATTCTGTGTGGCAGCGTCATTGAGTCACCCTTGTTTAAAGCATCCACGATGAGTCACCATTGCATCCATGGAGTCTATTTCATGTCCCATTCTATCATGTCACAGTATTCCATCCATATTTTCATACCATTCATCCTGTGTTGCCCATTTTGGCCTCTAGTCATACTATCCCCATCCCTTTTGGAGTTGAGTTAGTCACTGCTAGGTCAACCATGCACTTTATGCTCTGACAAGGGAAGTTGTATGTTTGTCTCTTAGTACCACTTTACTCATTATCCCTGGTGTCAGTCCATCAGTCACATTATTATTTTCCCTCGTGCCTTAGCTGAGGATCCTCATTGCCTCACCTATCATGGGCCCTATTCCATCGACATCAGCTCATTTATTCCAGAAGAATGGCCTAGAGGGCGGTGTATCTTGGTCCCATCTTCCATCCTTGTTCGGCGCCTTAGATTGAGCAAAGGGTATCATTATTGCCCTTTGACTTGGTTGTTTCATGTTCGTGATTCATACCCTTGATGATCCAGTAATGCACCAGATTGTACCAGTGATTCCCTAGTGTGTGTGAGATGTTTCAGACCTCATGAGGAGGTGGCCCTTCAGGTAGCCCCCCACATGCCTGGATGTATTCCTATTATGCTACAACCTCAGATGTAGTTCCGTAGATTTAATGTGTTCGGTTCCTACCGATCACAGTGTTCATAGAATGCACATCTCCTTCAGATGATCCATTCTATTTTATAGATCCCTTCCCTATTCATCAGGGCTTCTTCGGTTGTTTTACCCTTCCTCCCACCCATTTTTGAGGGAAGGGCCTTTGTATCTCATGTACTCAAATATTATTGTATTCAGTCTTTTCTCATATTTTTCCAAGTGCATTATGTATATGGGACATATTGTATTATTTTTTGGCTCTGTCATTCTAGCATGTCATGTACCATTCAACATGTACTTCATTGCTCAGTTTTATGTTTCTGAGTGACTACCTTTTTGTACTAAGTTATCTCAGCGGGTATGGACATGCCTCACCCGCCATATTGAGGTCTAGTACCATAACATAAAAGGAGACTTGCATTTATCTCGCCCCCTATGTCCCTATCCTCTCTCACTTCAACTTTATTGGTCTCTCTTTTTCTAACTCCCTTGTGTTGTCTAATGATTGTGTCTTTACAATGTACTTCAGTCATACGTTTTTGCTCCTAATACTCGTACATTGGGGGGCAAACTATTATCACCAAAAAAATTATCTTCTAGCCTAATTTACTAGATGGATCGAAGTACACCATGTAAAGCAAATTTTAACATAGTAAAATTGCTTTCACTGTGAGAAATTACTTAATTAACCACCTTTGTTAAGTAATTTATAGTTAAACCCATGAAGAATAATTAAATAAATCATTTTTTATTTGATTTTCTTCTAGGAATAATTAATTAAACCATTGTTCATATTATTCCTTGTCATATTTGACCCCAATTATGAAAAATAAATAGATAAATCATTAATTATCTTATTTTTCTATAAGAATAATTAATTAATCACTAATTAATTATTTTCTTTTATCAAATTTGACTAAATCCCTTAGGAGTAATTAAATAAATCATTATTTTTTTATTATTCCTTAACTAATTCTTGAGATGATAAATAATTATTTATTTATTTATTATTTCTAAATAAAAGTTTAAATATTTTTTCCCTCCTAAACAAATATAATAAAATATTCCAAGTGGTTATTCCAAGAATGGGGTCAATAATATTTTATTATTTCTCATTATTCAAGGATAACTTAATATTTTGTTATAAATAAAAGGGTTTTCCATTCATTATTCACTTTTGATTAATTTCATTTTTGCACTTCCTATTGTAACTCTGATTATTTTCATTGTCACGCACCATTATTTGTTGGGTTTACACATTATAGAGGAGAGAAACTCTACACAAGATGAAGACGTTTGAGGATAGCCAAGAACCCATCCCATGGAGGGGGACTGGTAACATTTATTTGTTCCCTTTACATGTGTTATAATAAATTCTATTCTTTGTATATATGGTTTCCATTGGATGATTGGAGTTATTATTGTTTTTTTTGTTGTCTAACTATGACTGTGGCATAGATCGGGACTTGAACAGGTTTTGTTTTTGTCAATTGCTGCATATCTACAATGTTTAGCAGCCATTTATATTGTTGAGGTTGTTTGTCAACCGCGGTCTTAAGTGGGTTCTTTTTGTACATCTTTGAGAAGAAAACACTACAACAATAGGCTTCATACATACTGTTACACAGTAATTTGTCATCGTCCCTGTTACCCCTTCTCCCGCACATTGGAGGACTCGTTCCGGGACCTATGAGAAGTGACATGACCTGGAAACATTTGCATTATATTCCCCTAGACATGGACTTCATATGCCCTGAAGACACCTTCTGCAAAATACCCATAAAAATAGCCCTTTTTCCATTGGCACGGGTTCACTGTGTATCACTCGCGCTAATAGGGGAAATCCTCCAAAGACGGCGCGCCTGCTGGCGCTCTGTCTCAGAGTCACACTCGCGCTAGCCTAGTTGGGTAAAGTTTTTAACAAACAAACTTACAAAGGTTATTCCTAACCTATTCATGAACTGATTCCATCTTGAGTTAGTCCAGTTGGGCTTCAAATCTCCATATAAGGGAAGTTGTTTTCCACCTTCTCATGGAAGCTTCTTAGTGATAAAGCCAACCCCATGAATATTGTGGAAATCCTAACTCCTTCTCCTCTATCTATAAAAGCTTTTCCTTTTTCCTTTGACAAGCTAGTTAGTAGTTCTAGTCTCCAAGTTCCAAATTCTAAGTCTCAAGGTCTGAGAATTGCTAAGTTTATGCTACAAGAAGCCCTATTCATTCCCATGAGGCTAAATCTTAAGTGAGGAGATTATTGTCCAAGTAACCAAGGAGAGAGAGGCTTGTTCCCCATTCCCAACAAGCTTTGCAAGGCATGTGCTGTTGATCACCCAGCCAAAGGAGGATTTGACGTAAGAACTATGGTTGTATTCTTCTTTGTTTATCAATAATAATAGATGACTATCATTATGGTTCCACTCTTATTGTCTTTTATAATGATGATTGAGTTATATCCTTTCTGACTAATATATAGTTGCATCTATTGGATTTTATGCTTGTATTTGTGTCGTTCTTTGCATGTGCAGGTGTCCATTCACGAGGATCGTGGGGACTGTGACCAGCCAGAGTGAAAGAATGGGAGTGACGACTCTTCTACAAGTACTAGCGTTGGAATCCAGGTAGGCCCTCATCATCGGTCTTTAATTTGCAATTAGGGACCTGCATGTTAGCATTGTTTGATTGTTGCTAGACCCTATTTGGGCTAGTGGGATCGCCTCTGTCCGCAGAGGGGATTTACCTCCCCAATAATTTGGCGACTCCGCTAGGGAGTTGGCTTTTTGCCTTGTTGTTTGTTTTGTCTTGTTGTTTGATTTGTAAACTTTAGACGGAGCCTGAAGTATGGCCAGATAGCCTTCGAAACGCTATTGCTCTGCATTAGCAAAGTAGATCAATGCCACTTCAGTCCATCTCCGGTTTGGTTTACGAACTGAACGGCTCGGAACCTGCCTTGTTTCTTGGTTGTTTCTTGGTTTCTCCTACTTGATTAGCTTTCTGGGTTGAATCCATGTGTTGCTTCTTGCCCCTTGGTGTACCTGGGTATTGTTAACTTAGCTTTGGCTCTTTTGTTTTTTATTTTTCAATAGCAAACTCGGTTGGCACTTGTTTATAGCGTTACAGTCGCACTAGTTGGCGCACGTTGCACATTGACAACCCGCGCCAATCCCTAAAAGGCGCTAGTTGCAGCCTGACAGTCGCGCCAAGCTCGGGAACTTTTGAAGTTTGCTTGGCTGTGAGCCCTCTAAGCTTGGTTTTTGTTTTGGGTACCTTTTTTAGACTACTTGAGTGTGTTGGAGTGTGATTTGACTGGCTTTTATCGTTACCTTTTGGGTGTTTGCTTTTTTCCATCGATTTCACATTTCTAGCCCTAGGGCATCTAGTGGCCTTGTGTGTCGAGCCTTCCTCAGGTGTTTTGATCTTCTAGTGGTCCAGTCTATTCCTTGATTACTCCCTTGCACTTGTTTGGTGGTTGTAAATCAATTTTGTTGCATTATTTGAGTGACTTGCTTTGTCTTCACTTGAATTCCACTTCATCTCACTTTGAGCCTAGATTACATGGCTCATTGGTGTCTTTGGGATCTTTCTTGTTATTTGGAGTTTTGATTTGTGATTTAGGGAACTGAATGTGCTTGTATTGAATAGAATTTGTTTGTTGTCATTTCTCAAAGTTGTTTAGTGCATTTTGCCATCATCAAAAAGAAAAATCTCTTTTGCTTTATATTAGTTAATGAGAATTAGAACTTTTCATTTCGATTAGTGATTAGTGATATTAAAGAAAAGTTTGTTAATTTGCATTAGCTACATTAGGGAAGTTCTTTGTTGTTTGTCATTGTTTCGTTTGCGTGAAATCTCTTGAACTCTCTCGTAACTAGCATTCATCGAATGAAATGACATATTTTGGCATATAGATTCCATTTAGGGAATTTTGAGAGATTACATACCGTAAGGCCTGAAAATTGAAACCTAATATAAGATCAACTTTAAAATAAACCAAATGAATCTAACAACGCATTGGAACATAACGCTCTCTTTTTAGAGGTCTAGGCTAGAGATGTGCCCCGGCATCGTTAAACCTAGTCACTTTTGTTTCCACTCAAGGTTGGGTGATTCCTCCTTTTGTGACTCAATTGTGGTCTAGTACGGACTTGTGCTCCCACGTACCATCGAGTATATGGGGAGACCCCACTAGGTTATCATCATTTATCCACAGGAAGACGTGTCTGTCGCCTTACGACCCGTAACACACCGAACACAGCATTCGGGAAGATTGACTGTCGTACGAAAAGTCCTTGGTTTTCATATGATTGCTAAGGTGTATATGCAGTTTTATGGATTGTTTGGTAAACCCTTCGCCTAGTTCTCCAAAGTAGTCACTTGTTGATCCTTTTCGGACTCCCTAAAAGAAAAGGCTCACCTGAGCATTTGTCACTTCGGGCTCACTAAACATTCGAAGGTGACTAGAGTCATCTTTTTGTCCTTTTCTTGACTCTTTAAACATGAAAAGGTCAAGTTATGTCCTTGTGTCTTAAAATTTATTCGGCCACGTTCACACTTACCCTATTAGATCTTGTTTGCGTTAGTTTGAGTAGGGTCTTTTCTCGTTAGCTTGTCTAGGATTTTTTGAATCGAATCATCCTGGCAGATCCATCGATCCCGTCTCCCATCCCTAGTGACCAAGGGTCTCCTTCTTCTGCTGCTCTTGAGACACTGGTTTGTGGTGACACTTTTCCTGTTATTCCAAGTGTCCAACCGTTGAACTCTCACGCTCCAGAAGACGATCTTCATGATCTATTTTGGAACCCTGTTTGGGAGCCTTACGAAGAGGACTTTCCTTCTACTCCTATTGGTGTTTCGGTCCCGATGTCTTCCTCTGACATGGATGACACATCTCCTATAGCAAGCGAGACACCTATTTTGTCAAGTATCGAGACTCCTATCCCAGCCACATCCCCGGTCATAACTCCGGCCTTCACTGTCACCCCTCTTGGTGTCACAATACCCTTATGTTATAAGGCTTTGAGGGATGCTATGGGTTCTAGGAACTCCTCTTCAGGTACCATGTGGGATCACAACATCACTCCCACTACGGGATATTTTGTTTCACAAGTTCGCAATACAGTTGTCATGTCAGTTCCGACTATTCCGATTGTTTGTGTAGCGTCTTCAACACCGGTTGTTAGTGCCGTTACGGCGTCTTCAATCTTAACTACTATTGCTGGTTCATCCCATGGTTCAGTACATAGTGGCCAGTCGGCACATACACCCAGAGTTGTCCATCCTACACTTAGTGCCCCACCTTCTTCTGATGCCATTCCAGCAGGGGAGGCATATACTCAGTATTTTCATGCCGTCCAAAATCCGGGCGCGCAAGGTCCAGGTCGTTATTATGACCCCATAGGGCATCATTTGTATATGTCCTTACCATCTCAGCCTGCGGTTGAGGTCTCGGTCCCGTTAAGCGTCGCTTGGGGTACCACTGGTTATGGTGGTGGCCAAGAACTCCGTCCGGATCAAGGACAGCCTTACCAAGGACCATCGTATCAAGGTCAGCCATCTTACACGTAGCCTTCTTATGGGCAGCAGTATTACTAGCAGACCTATCCAAGGCAACCTGAAGGCCCACAAGGACAACCCTTCCGGGGGCAACCTTTGGCCTATGGTGATCCATCTTTCACCTATCTTGGGAAACCCTCTGGAAATCCAGCACAACCTTATATCCAACAAGGACAACCTGGAGTCCACCAGGGATACCCTTCCGGTCAACCCTATGGGAATCCAAGACAACCTTATATGCAACAAGGACAACCTGGAATCCAGCAAGGGTACCCTTCTGGGCAGGGTGGTCAGCCTTACATGCAGCAAGGCCAACCCACTGCTCAGCCTAGTCAACCATCTGGATAGGTTGGTCAACCCCAGGTCAACCAACCGTTCAGTCCGCTCAGCCATCTATTCTGTAAGGACAACCCTCAGTTGTATGAGGACAACCTAACACCTAGAAAGCTCAACCTTCTGGGCAAGTGGGTCCATCCCAAACTCAACCAAGGCAACCTTTCGGCCAAGTGGCCCAATCTCCATCCTCTCAAGGACATCTTTCTGGGCCTGCTCAACCGGGCATGCAGATGGTGATTGCTTCTCAAGCTCAGCCTGGTTTTCAGCCCCAGGCTGGGCCCCAAACTCAAACTGGTCTTCAAATGCAAGGTGGGTTTCAATCCCAACCTTCTTACCAAGTGCAGCCTAGTCCCCAGGCTCATTATGGGGCCCAGCAACCGTATGGTTACCAACAACCCCAGGGGAAAGCTCAATTTTCCCCGTACCAAAATTATCAACAAATGCAGGTCGCTCCTTATCAAAATTACCAGCAACAGTATGTTGCTCCTGCAGGCCAGGTTGGTAATCAATGGGGTGTTGGGGGGCAGATCCAGGGTCAACCGTCTGGTTATGGCTATAACCCCTATGGACAGAATCCCTACGGACAAAACCCTTATGGGCTTGGTCCATTCAGACAAAATAAATGGGGGCAACCAACAACTGGTTGGAACTCTAGTGCTACCTCATATCCACAGCCACAGATGTCCTTCAATCCTCAGCTACCATTCTTAACAACATTGGAACTGCCGAATGTATCCAAATTAACTAATGATCCTATCCTTCATAATCCATTCTGGCCACCAGTTCCAACCAAGATACCCGGCGATTGTCCCAAATTCGACGGCAAAGCTGGAGAAGATCCTCAAGCCCACGTTATGACTTACCACCTTTGGTGTTCATCCAATTCATGGCTTGACGATTCAATCCCGCTCCGCCTGTTCCAAAGGACTCTCACCGTCTCGGCTACTAAGTGGTACATTGAGTTGACTTGCGGTTCCTTTCAACATTTCAACTCGTTGGCAATGGTATTTCTAACTCATTTTCAGTTGCCCATTCGGTATGAGACGGGAACTCATCTCCTCACGTCTCTCAAACAGGACACGGCCACGCACATATCCTTTCATATACATGAATGGAGACGGCATCGTCGGTTGATCAAGTTCTGGATTCATGATCAACTCCTAACCAATCGGTTCACAACCTCCTTTGTCCCTAAAATCGCACGAGACATTGTTATGGGAGCTTGTGTAACTGAAGAGCAGGCTATTGCACGTGCTCAGTACCTTGACTTAGTTTATTCTTAGTCAAGTACCTTATATGAGTATTTTCCTAATGCCCCGAGACCCGGGACATCCAAAGCTCCGCCAAAGCCATCTATTCACGGTGTTATTGGCTCTGTGAATCCGTCTTTGAAGAAATCATCTGCGAACCCTCGGAAGCAAAAATCGAATGCTTCAAATGAGAACACTTCTCAGGGTGTATCTAATTTCGGAAATACTTCCGAGGTCAACGCCGTCTAGTCCACCACGGTGGATAAAGCCTCGAAAGGAAAGAAAAAGGGGAAAGCGAAGAATAAATCTGATCAACCCAGACAGGACTCCCCTAAACCTCCACCCGAGGAAGGAGCCAAATGTAAACCGAAGTATCCTTGTCTTATCTGTGACGAGGATCACTATACCAAAGACTACCCAAGGCGGTCCAAAGTTAGTTGTTTATTGAAAGGTGCTCCTAGGATTCCTGCGGTTCTGAAAGAACCTTTCCCCTCACAGCAAACCCAAATGGTGGCTGACCCATCCTCGTCTTCTTCTCCCTTTGGTTCCCAAGTGTTCATGGTTGGAACCATTCCCGTTCATATTACGACTCAAGCAAAGGAATATCCATCATCCACCGGGAAGGAGCCTGAGGTCCCCTCAAGTGGTCCTCCATCCAGTTCTGGTCCACTCCATATTGAGAGACCTAGCACTGAGACACCTATCCGACCCCCTCCTAAAGATGTACTTCGGAGATCGTCTTACAACCCAAATGCTTGTGATGCCCAGCACTACAGCATCGTTGAGGACTTAGCTCAGGCTCCGTCAACTATGTCCGCTTTAGAAGTTCTCCAGAGCTGCCCCCCCGAGAGGAAGTCCTTGCTATCGGCCATCGGTGGCATCAACCCGGCCGACTCAGATTTGATCACCTTTGATCTCGAGAGCCATGTACCAAGACTGCCTCACCAGATTGCCTTCCTCATTCAGGTCATCATCAATTTGAAAACGATTCATCATACAGTTATTGATGAAGGCGCATCAACTTGCATTATGTCTGTTGCTTGTTGGAAGGCTATTGGGTCTCCGACTTTGAGTTAGTCTCCGATGACACTGGAAGCCTTTGACAGGAGAGAATCTCGCCCTTACAGTATCCTCCAACAATTGCCAATTACTTTGGAAGGGAAGACCGTTGAAGTTGAAGTTGAAGTTGTTGATGCAAATCTCACTTACAACCTCCTTTTGGGCCGGAGCTGGACATATGCCATGCATGCCATGGCTTCATCCCTCTTTCGTGTCATTCGTTTCCCTCATCAGGTGAAAATTGTCACAGTAGACCAGCTCTCCTTCTTCGCTTCTTCTTCCGAAGGCAATGTGCCTTTTTTGGAGCATACCTCCATTCCCCTAGAGAGTGTGGGAGTTGGGCTCTTTAAAGACCCTGCCCTCATGGGTGTCTTCTCACTCCCACCGCCAAACCTTGCTTCGCTTGGTTTGGTTTCTACTCGTTCTGATCCCCCATTGCACACTATTGCTACCCTCGGCCCCTTTGCAAAAGGGGGCATTGATCCTCTAGCTTGTAACCCTCACTCGGTCGGGGGGCATGGGCAGATCATCGGTGTCATTGATCCTTTTACAAAACAAGCCGAGACGACGCCTACACAATCTAGGCCGGTCACACAGCAGTGCAATAGGGTAAGTCCCGAAATGGGCTTGACTTGAACAAGTATCATGCGTGCACTTTATTTTTGTACATATGTGTGCTTTCAGCAAGTGTGTTGTGTGTGCATGTTTTCATGTTTTTGTCTTGGTGTGTCAGCGAGATTGTCGCTTATTGTGTCCTTTTGCTTCTTGGACAAATGCCTAGATCGCCTTACGTTGGTTTTGCTGATGGTGCCTCCCGCAGTACACACAACTTGTCCTCTGCAGCATGGGTGATCTACGATCCTCATGGTGAGTTAGTAGACCTTCAAGGGGTTTGTCTAGGTTGTACAACGAACAATGTTACTGAGTATAGTGCTGTGATTGAGTTACTTTCTGAGGCGATTAACCTCGGTATTCGAACATTGGTTGTGAACTTGGACTCTCAGCTTGTCGTCCACCAGCTCAATGGTCGTTATTCCGTCAGAGACCATCAGATTTTAAGGTTGTATTTACGTGTTAAGTTGTTAGAAAGGGATTTTGATTTCATTACTTATCAACATATTCCAAGACGATTTAATACGTTAACCGATGCATTAGCTAATTATGTGTTGGACAAGAATTTGCATAACATGTAATTCAAAATAACATAAGAATCATAAAACACAATAAACCATAAAACATATGTATATATATATATATATATATATATATGTGTGTGTGTGTGTGTGTGTGTGTCCAAATGTTTGCACCGCGTCCATCATCAAAAAAATAATACATGTTTGTCTTAGTACATCCAGAGACAACATGTCTCTCAAAAAATATGCATAGAAAAGAAAGCCTAGATATCTAGTCCTGGTGGTGCTCATGGTAGCACGTCACTGCTCGCACTAAACATCTCAGGAGTCGGTGGATACGAGTCGGCACCCCCACCGTGTGCCTCTGGTACGCTAGCGGGACATCCACTAGCCAAGCATAGTCCGGGATCCCTCGAGGTTCTGAATGAGCTCTCCTCTATCACCACCCTCCTCCTGAGGATCCACTACTGCGGCCTGATGTCTCCTCACAATGGGAGACATGCCAGCTAGACCCTCTGGGCCAACATCTACATATGCATATAAATGTTATTAGAACAAGCATGTATTAACAAAAAAAAACATAAAACACAAAATCAAAAATGAGGTCATACCGATCTCCTCGTCCCAGTCCTCTCCCTCTGGTAGTGGGAGGTCAGAGTTTCCGGTGAAGTCTGTCCCCGCATACGGCCAGTCCTCCACCACGATCAGTTGGCGGTGAAGCCACCCAAAAAACTCAGGTTTGAATGACATCTGTTGACCGCCACCCCCTCTTGGCATCAGTGCCGCCCAACAAGCCATCCTTGGCTCTCGAGGTGCTGGATCAGGAACAAAGGCCCCTTGGCCTTAGAATATTGGCACACGTTCCAAGAAGAACGTCACCAAGATGGAGCCGTACCCAAACTATTTCAGTTTGCCACGCTTGGCCTTTGTTAGCTACCTCTTCATATTGGTCATCGTTGCTGACACCCAATTGAAGACCGTCAGGTTAAGACACTCTATCGCTAGTATCAGGTGATTCTTTCTGGCTTCATGGGGTGCCTGTGCCCCCGCAACTCATGTGATGGTGAATAATAGAGCTTTGAGTGTTAGGTCTTGAACAGTGGAGATATCCACTTTTGAGCTGCCCAACCCATATCTTGCCCCTAGGCAAACTCGAGCCTTCACCTCTTCCATCTTCTCCCCGGATGGCCTACTACCAGTCAATCTGGGCACCGGCCCTCTACGCAACAGTCCAGTGAGGAAATAGACGTCAGATACATCTAATTCCAATACTTGGTCCCGTATCTGAAACACCTGTTCCTGTACATCCCATAAGTTGATCAAATACTGCAAGAGCTCTGGCTGAGCTCGTAGATAGGATAGTAGGAAGTATTTCTTGAGCCCACCAGCTCTGAGAGCTTCCATGCAGTCCTTATCTGCTAAAGCCAATGTGTCTACTTGGTCGTGTTCTCGTTCTTTCCATACGACTACCATTTTTGTGTATTTTCCTGCAATCACAGGGTCCAAACATTAAATTAGATCCTTGAGAACTTTAAAAATGCAGTGAAATAGCTTTGAAATTGTTTAAATTTGAGGAAAAAATCCACGCGCCCATTGGCGCGACTGTTTCTAAAATAGTCGCGCCCATGGGTGCGAGCCTTTAGGGAAAATTGCCCCATTGGTGCGGGTCCGTGCCCAAAACCCGCGCCAATGGGCGCAACCCTCATTTTTAAAATCCCCTCCATGGAGAATGATAAAACAACCTAAAACAAATTTGAAACAGACAAAAATGGAGTAGGGGAAGAGACCTCTTACCTGGCACTGACGGCGCTCCGAATGGTCACCTGGATTTGTCGCAATCGTCGCTTGAAGATCGTACACCAAAAGCCCTAATGTCGCTCTCAAGAGGTAAAAGTGAAAAGTAATTTCTTGTTTTTACCATTTTCACCTATTTTATAGCTTTTTTGACCCTCAATAGGTTTTAAAAGTCATTTTATGAATATTTTAATGTATATTTGTGTCGAAAATGGGTTTTACACTAGTTTTTTGTGCAACGACAGGTGTTTGTGCGGCTTAGGCAATGAAAACGAGTTGTATTTTATACTTTTTCGGACTCGGTAAATACACAAAAAAGTCACTTTGGAGTCACCTTTTTGCTCTTTTCTAACTCTCTAAACGTGAAAATAATGTCGAGTTGGTCCTCTCGACTCGTTAAATGTAAATGAGAGGCAGTCGTCTTTAAACCCTTTTCCGACCGTGTAAAAAACGAAAAGATTGTCGGACCCTTGTCGTTTCAGGTTTGTTAATGGTTACGAAGCGACGTGGTTTCGATCGCTTTTTTACTTTTTCAGATCGGAATCACTACTCATGAAAAGTACTCCTCGTTCGTAATGACCGGGCAGTTCTTTCGAGCATTGTTTTATACTTTTTCGGGCTCGAGAGACACAACTTTATGAAAAAGGACACCCTTGGAGTTTACTTTTCCGCTGTCTTTTCAAACTCTCTAAACATGAAAAGATGTTGATTTCTTCCTTTGTCAGACTCGTTAAAACTTAATGACATCAAATTCCATCGAAATGATGCCTTTCAAGCATATGCTATCCCTGTCAAGCTTGTCATCCAAAAATAGTCGGGGTACTCGCCAGAAATGGTGGGGAAAATGGAACCACAATTGTTGTCGTGTCGGCAGTATGTCGCTCTTGAACATGGAACTTGTCTGCATTTGTGTCTGGGTGGGGACATCTCATCTTGTTTTTACACTTGCCTCTGTGGGTTTGGGTTATCCTGTTTGATCTCTCATCTGCTCATTGCCTTGTCACCATGACCCCTGATCATTTGATGTCAAATACTGCCAAGTCCACTGTCGTGCCGCCAATATGTTCAAGAGAAGTTGACCTCTGCAGAATACTCAACCTCGCTCTGATACCTCACACAAAACATCTTATCCTTCTCTGTCTCGTGTCGATGATGTGGGAAACATTATGGCCCACCTTCGATCAAGGTCACTTCCTGTCGACTTTAGCTCGTTATCCAGGAAGTTGACTTAGAGACTCCCTTCAGGTGCCTTGGAGCCTACATGCCTTAATGGCAAGTTCTTCATGTTCGACGTGAGGTTTTCATCATTGGCCTCCGATCGAATGATTCTATGGGTGTTTGACGCCGGCTCACTGATTCGCACGCTGTAGATTGTACCTATAGTACCTTGAGGACCATTGTCATTATTGGTGGTACCTCTCACATCTGTTAACAATTTTCATCATTGACTGGTAATCAGACAATGTTCTTGCATGTTCAACTTCGACTCCCATATTCGCATGCTTGAACTTGTACTTTGTTCGGGTCGAGATGGAGCGCAAGACCCTGGATTTTGTCTGTTGCGATCCAGGTTACGATTTTGTGGATTATTATGATCATTACATGACTCATTCACTAGATGGCCGCAACCATGCCTGAGTCTACTTATCGATCCTTACTGGATGGTTGTGCCCATACCTTGGATCTGGATTTTTATGTACTCTGCTATGGATGGCTACGCCCATACCACATACATCATGTACTTGAGATATCAGTTGTACTTCTTCATGCAGGTTCTCTGGCGGTAGTTTTTTCAGTTGGCCATGTTCTTGTAAAGCATTTCACCCCTCTCTCTCTCAGGCCTCATGCTTTAGGGGGCATCTGTTACACAGTAATTTGTCACCGTCCCTGTTGCCCCTTCTCCCGCACATTGGAGGACTCGTTCTGGGACCTATGAGAAGTGACATGACCTGGAAACATTTGCATTATATTCCCCTAGACATGGACTTCATATGCCCTGAAGACACCTTCTACAAAATACCCATAAAAATAGCCCTTTTTCCATTGGCGCGGGTTCACTGTGTATCACTCGAGCCAATAGGGTAAATCCTCCAAAGAGGGCACGCCAGCTGGTGCTCTGTCTCAGATTCGCACTCGCGCTAGCCCAGTTGGGTAAATTTTTTAACAAACAAAATTACGAAGGTTCTTCCTAACCTATTAACGAACTGATTCCATCTTGAGTTAGTCCAGTTGGGCTTTGAATCTCCATAGAAGGGAAGTTGTTTGCCACCTTCTCATGGAAGCTTCTTGGTGATAACGCCAACCCCATGAATATTGTGGAAATCCTAACTCCTTCTCCTCTATCTATAAAAGCTTGTCCTTTTGCCTTTGACAAGCTAGTTAGTAGTTCTAGTCTCCAAGTTCCAAATTCTATGTCTCAAAGTCTAAGAATTGCTAAGTTTATGCTACAAGAAGCCCTATTCATTCCCATGAGGCTAAATCTTAAGTGAGGAGATTATTGTCCAAGTAACCAAGGAGAGAGAGGCTTGTTCCCCATTCCCAACAAGCTTTGCAAGGCATGTGCTGTTGATCACCCAGCCAAAGGAGGATTTGACGTCAGAACTATGGTTGTATTCTTCTTTGTTATCAATAATAATAGACGACTATCATTATGGTTCCACTCTTATTGTCTTTTATAATGATGATGAGTTATATCCTTCTGACTGATATATAGTTGCATCTATTGATTTTATGCTTGTATTTGTGTCGTTCTTTGCATGTGCAGGTGTCCGTTCACGAGGATCGTGGGGATTGTGACCAGCCGGAGTGAAAGAACGGGAGCGATGACTCTTCTACAAGTACTAGCGTTGGAATCCAGGTAGGCCCTCATCATCGGTCTTTAATTTTCAATTAGGGACCTGCGTGTTAACGTTGTTTGTTTGTTGTTAGACCCCATTTGGGCTAGTGGGATCGCCTCTGTCCGCAGAGGGGATTTACCTCCACAACACATACAATACCATGGGTCATTACCACAGGTCTCTAAATACCATACATCCAATACATTGAGCTTATCACATTATTTCCTAACTACTTGTGGCCCCTTGCATAATGTACGTTAACCACTTTATTTATAAACTATGGCCCATTTATTTATCATCCTTAATCATTACATCATATTATTCCCTTGGGTACCTCCCTCTGTACCCAATATTATCCCCATAAGTATACTGCATTCTACTCCCCTTAAACATTTTTCATCCCTGAATCATGAGAAGAACACAAATAATAAGATATAATCAAAAGAGTAGTACATTGATACCATGCACTTGCTTCTAGCCATCCTAGAGAAATGTGAACACTCGATTTAGCTTGTGCCCCACCCACTTGAAATGGAAGTTATTTCTAGTGGTTCCTCTATGTCAATGTGATATGTTTGGCTTGTTGCACCTATCTATGTGTCATCTAGGGGTTGTTGTACTTGTTGCTAATTCTTTGCCTCCTTGTTGGTTGTTGTCTGGATGGGTGGTTTGGGAGTTGATATGCTGAAGTTTTAACTGATGGTGTATCTTTCTTCAATTCGCCGCCTGATGGAGCCTGAGTGGTATATGGTACCTATTGTGGCACCTGCAATTGTTGCTTGTCTTCCAATATTACTTCCACCATAGACTCTACATCTAATGTGTTTGTACTTGTAGCATTTTCTACTTGGGCCTCCTTGGACGCTACCTGTTTACTGATGGAAATATCCTGCAATGCAATTTTCTTTTTTTTATATCAAATCTTCAAGTATTTCTTTTGCACATTAATATTAACAGTACTAATGGATTCCATCTAAGTGTATCCCAAAACAACATCCACAATACCATATCTGAAGTGTAAAAATCAAAATGCAACACATACTTATCCATAAAAATCTTCAAATCTTTATAAATTTGAACATACTCATTATCAACCTATGTGTTTTCAATGTGTTTTGTTGGAACTTGCAATTTTTTGCCAGATTAACATTGATAAAATTATGTTGGAAACTAGGATTGATAGGCACAATGATCTTCTATTTCTAAATATATCCATGAACATGTAATAAGGAGATACCAGTAGAAAATAACCCCTTATGTTTCTCATTATCCTGTTTTCTAGCCTCAGGCCATTTGTCCAAAAGGATTTTTTCAAATTCTTCATCAGGAAGGCTTACCAACTTCTGTTGTTCAATTGAGTCCTAATACATGGAAATCTCATCTTTAAAAAAAATCCATGCTGCATTTTTCCAAAATAATGGATTTTTTTACTTTCCCCTTTTTAGGAATTCTTCAATAGTGGGGCCATCATCTCTTCATGTAAAACACAGCTTAGTAGAAGCCATGAAGAAGAATGAGGGTTTTGAAAATATTTAACTACTTTATGCGGCAAATCTAAAATTTCCATAACATGGTCAATATGGATAAAAATCCTTAATATATCCTATTTTTGGAAATAGAATGGCCATTTTTCATTTTCCAATGTGATTGAAATCTCGATCTAGGCACTGTGAAAAACCGTATTTGTGTTGCAACCATCCCAACGTCATAATTTTTTTTGAAAACATAACTGATTTTAAATCAACTATATCTCCCTCATCCAAACTCCAATTCGACCAATTTGTTTCTGAAATTGGGTGATTTTTCAAGAGGATCCCATATCTGCAATTAGTTTCCCCAAAATTTCCCACAAAAACTGCAAATATTTACTAGAGTCACCATCCATGAATTTTTGTCAGGAAATTTTCTGCAAAACAATTGATTTTAAATCAGTGATATCTCCCTCATCTAGACTCTGATTCGATTGATTTGTTTTTTTAAATTGGGTATCTTTTTGCAATAAATTCAAGTATGCTATTTTTTTTTCAAATTTTGCACCAAAATTTTTAGATCTGATCTGCAAACTCGTCACCCAAAAAATTCCTACAAAAAATGAAAAAAATATCTCCACCTCTTTGCCCAAGAAAGTGCTCTAATACCACTTGTATTATATCTACCCTGCAAATATATTAAAATTCTCAAATAAACCCAAGGGAAAATACAAGATATTTATAAAATTAAAATGCTTCTTTATTGATATCTTCAGAAAAACCCTTGAGGTAGGGTAACACCATACAACTACTCCTTAAGGAAGGAGAATACTCCACAAGATAATGCATGTCAATACAGAGCAATACTTGACATCCTCAATGGGGAGTCTCTAACCTATATACAGGCTTCATACATACAATACCATGGGTCTCTAAATACCATGAATCCAATACCACGGGATTATCACATTATTTCCTAACTACCTGTGGTCCCTTACATAATGTGGGTTAACCACTATATTTATAAACTATGGCCATTTATTTATCATGCTTAATCACTACATTATATTATTCCCTTGGGTACCTTCCTTTGTACCCCATATTATCCCCCCTAGGTATATTACCCCATATCCTAGGTATCAAGCAACCACCATTATAGGATAATTCGTTATCGATGCAACTTTGATTGGGACCCCTCCCCCTCAAAGTACTCCTTTCACTACCCCTCATGGGACTCCACATGCTACTCCTTTGGGGAGCCCACACACCACCCCTCTAGAGAGCCCACACAGTTCCCACTAGGGTAACCCCTCTAAAACTTCCCCTCGGGGAAATCCTTTACATGTTATAGTTCAAAATCATTTCACTATGGAAAACAACAACCAAGTCTCGTTTCTAGCGTCCTTAAATATTCCATATTTAAGTGAGTTAACTAACGACCCCATTTCACATGGTTAGAATTGGACACCCATTCCTACAAAGTTACCTTCAGATATTCCAAAATTCGAACAAAAATAGGGGAAAACCTAGGAAACCATGTAATGGATTTTCACATTTTGTCCTCATCCAACAACATCACTGATGACACCATTCACCTAGGACCATTTCAACACACCCTCATAGGGCCAGCAACAAAATGGTACATAGGAGAGACCTCGGGTTCCCACTTAACCTTTGACTCCCTTGCCATGGTTTTTCTTACATTTTTCCAACTCCCAATCTGCTAGGATTTAGGATTGGGTCTTCTCACCCATTTCAAGAAAATTTCATCCACACATATTTCATACCACATCCATGAATGGTAGAAATGTCATAGCATGTGCAAGGAACATATAGAAGCAAACTCCTCCTTGACTTATTTTTGAAATCCCTCTCTTCATAAATATCAAAGGATGTTGCTTCCTCATATCCTAAAAATGAGGAAGTGGCTATCTACAAAGATCAACAATTTGAGCTCATATACATGTAGTCATGATACCTCTAACATGTCCTACCAGATGCTCCTCACCTCCCGTCTTTTAGAATAAAGTTACCCGGAACATTGAGTACTATAGATGGGTTGATTAGGACCATAGCTCAAAATCAAACTAGAAACACTTACTAGCAATCTGGAAATGTGCAAAGTGGACCAACCACTTACCAACCATATGGTCCCACACCTACAGTGAAGCCACCATCAAACACGAGACATTATCCTAGTCAACCTACACCTATGGAAAATCTTTCTATGCAGGTCAACCAATACCCTCCCACGCAGGGCATCCAATACCCTACCATGCAGGGTGGTCAGTACCCTCCCAAACAAAGAAGTCAGTAACCCCCTAGGACCACAGAAGTGGTTTCCACTTCCCAAAACACATATTCCAACCAAGGACAAGGGAATCCCTATCTTCCTTTTCCAGCACCCCAAATAAATAACCACCATCTCAACCTAATGTTGGGGTGAATTTTGTGCAACCATCTTTCCATAAATAGCAATAGTCATTTGAACAAATGAACACAACAAACCCACCTAATGTCACTAATTTTAAAGGAAAGAGAAAGCAAAAAGGGGAACCTAGATGAGGGGCAACAATTAACAACAACCTCTGCGGGCACAGGCTGGGGGCAACCCCAATTGGAATCAAAACTAGGGTCAAACCAATAATAGCCCACAAAAGAAAAAAAAGAACACAAGTATGTAGACTAGCCATGTTTGTGCTATTTATGGGGAATATGGCCATTATACCCATCATTTCCCTTGACTCCCTAAGTTGAAGAGGATAAAAGATACCAGAGCACAAGGGGGGGAAACCAAAAACCTACAGTAATGCAGAACCCTTTCCCCCATCAATGAGTGGTAAATACCCAAAATGAACCCTCCCAACAAGAGTATTAGAATCCTCTTGTAGGAAGTTCCCAAAATACCTCAAATCATAGCATCGTGGTAGGGGAAGAGTTCTTTTGCAAATGTGAAACCAGGATTACAAAACTCCACTAGAAACCAACCCATCCACCATGACCACTGTGGCACCTACAACACCTTTGATGATTCCTAGACCCCTTATAGAAACCATCCCATGCATAGTCAAAGGGTCATTACTTCGAACTGGACATAACTCAAAGTTTGCTCATAGCTACAACATAGTTGATGACTTAGCTCATTCTCCATCAACTATGTCTACATTGGAAGTTTTACAAACATGGCCAACCCAATGGAAATCCCTGCTTTCTGTGTAAGGCACAATTGACCCTGTTGATTCTCATTTGATGGCTATTGACCTGGATAACATTGCCTCACTTGTTCCATTGATAATTTCCTTCCAAATTTCAGTCATGATTCGGAACATTAACATCCATCGTTTCATAGTTGATGGAGGAGCATCCACATGTATCATGTCCAAAACAGTTTGGTAGAAAATGGGATCTCTTGTACTTAAACCATCAGACATCACTCTCAAAGCATACAACGGGTGCCCCTTTGCTCCTATTGGCCTATTACAGGATGTTTTGGTGCAGCTCACTAATAAAACTATTCTCATAGACATAGAAGTATTAGATTCCCAATTGGATTATAATATCCTTCTTGGCTGCAACTACATGTATGCAATAATTGTTATTGCATCTTCAGTATTTAGGATTATGATGTTACCTCATGATGGGAAATAGTTACAATTGATCAACTCATGTGCTATGAGAAAAAGGCATCTAACACCCATGATGGTGTGTTACCTTTCGTAGTATCTTCCCCATATTTGATCACAACCTTCACTAAACACAAACCAAGGCTTTTCAAGCCATCAACACTCCTTGATACATACCTTAGAGAGCCACCTTTGTTGGATTTTTCCCCTGTAGCCACAGAAACTCTTGTGTGCATGATGAGTTCATCAAACACCCCTCAAATTCAGGAACCGGTTCCAGACACCCCTAGTGCTGCAACTATTGATTCTATGTTCCTACCCTATACTATCACCCAAACACCCTTCTTATACCCCCCTGGTTTTGTTGCGCACTAAGTCATGACAACACTCACATTTCCAAATATGTCTCTCTCAATACATGTCTTGTATATAGCCCCTCAGGCCATGTCAGCAAAATCAGGTATTACCTCAACGAGCATCATTCTTGTAGCCCCTCCTCAGGAAACCACCCCAAAACAAGTTATGCCTACATTGACACTAGCAGGTGCCAACAATACGAACAAGAAAAAAGTGAAGAATATGGAAGCCTAAAACTCTTCCTCATCTAGGGTATCACCATCCCATGCTTTATATAAAGTAGTTGGGCACCCTACCAGTTTGTGTCGGGATTTAGAGGAGTTAAAATCTCTTTTGCATGCCCCAAAAATGTCAATGGCCCCACCTCCACCTATAGGAGAGAATGCCACACCAGCACGCAATAAGGCACTACACACCAACCATGCATTCGCTATATGTGTAGAGTACAGGAATTATAGTCTTCACTTCCCCGAAATCACTCAGTATTGAGATGCATTGGGTGCACTCACTCAAGCCAATATCGTGGCTCCATCACTTCCCGCTATCCCAATGGTGGATGATGGATCCAAAACCATTTTTTTTGTGTTCAAGGAAGAAGCAGTGCATACGGTTAATCCATGCTCCCATCACCATTCTACCTCCTACCCTTGGATCTAGAAGAATATAAAAATGGACTTAGCCACTATTTCTAAAACCTCCCCACAAGTGCACCATATGAGACAGACCCAGCCACCTGATCAATCAATACCAACAACTGAGAAAGATTAGAGATTTTTTTCTCTTACTAGTCCATATTCCTATACCTACTCACTTAAATCAACCTAGACACTCATGTAATTGTTGCCACATCTATTCCCAAGCACATCGTACTCTAAATTTCCAATACCTTCCACGTTTCTTAGCAGTAAGAGAAACATTACGAAAAAATGGCATCGGGAGAACACACCCTTCTACCAACATCGATACTAATATCCAAAGGTGGCCAGTACCCATTGATGAGCACTAGTATTACAGCAAGAATGTTGCAACTCCTGGGGCTACCAACTTTACTTTATCAACCTGGGGTTTGTACAAACTTGGAGGTGACAGTGTTGTATACACAAGTAAATGTGATGGGTCCACTCTTTGTCACTGCTAAGTTAGTGATATGCCACTAAGGTTTATCAAACTAGACTTCTATTGATTCGGAAGAAGCTTGATTACCAATGAGGAAAAGAGAAATCTACACTAAGGGAAAGCTTGTCTACTGCAGTAAGGAAAAAGACTGAAACCAAATGCTAAAACACACCATTTTTTTCACTAACTACTAAGAGGCTTTGCTTCAAAAGAATGCTAAATTAACATGTATGCAATCCTACTGTCCTAGGTATGCAAATTAAAACATCAAACATTATATTGTTGTGCATGTAAATGGATCAAATAACTCTATTTTTTTCTTGTCTTTTTTCTTGAGAAAGTGTGAAATCTAACTTCTTTTGGTGATGTGACAGGTGGATTAGGGATGATGGTGAATGGTTATAAGGCTTGGGATACAAGTAGGGGTCCTTTTCTAGCTTCCTAGGGGATTTTTCCACAATTTGGCCTCAAAACAGGCCACTATAGGTCAACCTACAGGTCAACAAGCTTGGAGAAGTATTCTTGTGAAATGATGAAATTGGTGAGGGTTTTAGTGAAATAAAGTGATGATCATGGATGGATGAAGTTGGGATGTGGTTAATAATCATGAAGTCTCTATTTACTTCTGAAACTCCTACACTACATCAAACATTGGCATTTATCCATAAATCATGCAAACAAGAAGGATTTCAATTAACTAAGGAAAACAAAATTTCATGAGCTAGCTGCCTACTTCATGCATGAGGGAAAACTTGTAGAATAGGATGAAACCTTGATGAGATCTGAAGTAAAACTAAAGATAGAAGAACTGATAACTAAATCCTATTCTTGCAAACTAATGAAATGATGGCCTAAGTACAGAAAACCCTAAATTCCATGAGAAACTAGAATTCTGTCTTTTTGGGGTTGCCTAGGGGTTATTTCCTCAAACCATGATCCCTAAAGGAAGGAGTGAGGCCAAATCCACCTACTGGCAGCTTTTTGATGTTCATTTATCTCTTCTAAGCTACTGCTGAAGTAAAGTGCAAATGGAAGCAAACTAATAAAATCTACAACCACTTGCAACGAAATAATGCTAAAGACAATTCAACTATGAAATCAACTAAGCATACAAATACAAGAAGAGTAGCCTTTGTTGCTATGGTTGGGCCTTAACCCAAGAGCTTCATCCCTTTGAGTCAACCCAATGTTGGATCAAGGAAATACTCATTCTCATTATCAAAACAGAAAGTTACATAACAATTTCTTCCACAAGTCTTGAACTCGAAAATGACTAGTGTTTTTATAGCAAAAATTTGAATCCTAATGAGGCTTTAGGCCTCCTTATTTATACAAATGAATTCTCCAACGACTTCCTTAAATTTATGGATGCTCGGCTCCCAAACTTGAGATAAACTAGCTCTTTGGTTGTCACTTGTTCGGCTACCTTTTGATCTCCATGACTTGGCTGCTTGTACTCCATGCTAGTGTGATTGATGGAGGACTATTCGAATGAGTGAGGAGTAAATGAGGAGGATCTACCTCCTCAAATATCTCCTCCTTGTCTCATTCAAGTTTTACCCCTTAATTAGCCAAAATTTCCATGATTTTCTCACAAAAACTTGTAATCAATGCATATTAGTCCAATAGGCATAATATCTCACTTTGACTCATCTCATTAAGCAAAATACAATCAAAATATGCAATAAATTATGAGAAGAATTGATTTGAATAAACTAGGAGGTGGATTAAGGTCCATATAGTTACCCAATGATGAGGCTCATCACCCATGAGTTCTCCACCTCATGACATCAACCATGTGTCATCATATCACGTTGTTGGATCTAATGATACCTATACAATTTATTATGTCGGTATTGATCCTACATGAAATATTTGTATCAAAAACTCTCATAGTTATAAGACATGGCCTATGTTATGAACATTTGGACAAATTAAGATATGACATCCACTAGTTCACAAAATCCCTAAACACCATCCTCCCATAGAGGAAGATGTAATGGCCCCAAGGATGCCAACGTTATCACTAGAACCTTCTCCCACTCACCATCAATTCGCCATTAGGGAGATTCTCCCACCACCTGGTAATGATGATACGCAATACCATATATGATTCATTTCCTTTTATGTAGGACCCTTGATCCACACTGTCTACTCAACATTTTTGTGTTTCGAGACTACTAAATCCACCATAACGATAATACCACCACCAACCGTGCGTGCCCATAAAATCTACACATTTTCAACTTTGTTGGGTTCTACGGCATCAACCACTAAATCATTTTATTTCTTGTCCACTAGCACAACTAGGTCCCAACCCCATCCTCATGACCTTGCACAACCCATTTCACCATTAGATAATATTTTTCACTTAGATGAATATATTCTAGAGGCCATGATGCAAACTAAATGTTCATGGGATGCCATGCATCACCGCTCCTTCTTTCTACCTAAAAATGCATTTTTCCTATTGATGCACCAAGTCATGATATTTGCACCATATAATCAAAGGATTTCCTGCCACTAGGATTGGTATATTGGTTCAAAAATCCCATCCCGGCACCAAATTCATTTGAGGAAGGGAACATGTCGAATATCTCACCTACTGTTAAGGTAGATATTTCAAACAAACCTGGCATAGTCAAAGAAATCTCGCTAGGGGCAACATGCTCCCAAGAGGAGGTGGCCTCATACTAAGCTTTTTCTCAAGAATATAGGGATATATTTGCATGGCTTACTTGGAAATGCTAGGCATCATTCCTACCATCATGAAGCACCATATTGACACATGGCCTAATGCCTACCCCATTAGGCAAAAGTGACGACAATTCCATCCTTCTAAGGTAGAAGCAATCAAGCAAGAAATTGATAACCTCCACAAAACTAGTTGCATCTATCCTACTGCTTACACCTCTTGGCTTTATAACCCTGTACCCAACATGAAAAAATAGGGCATCATTCACATATGCATTGATTTAAGAGATATGAACAAATCATGTCCCAAATACAATTACCCTACACCCTTCATTGACCAAGTCAACGATGTATGTTTCGGTCACGAGGCTCTATCCTTCAACGATGGCTTTTCAAGGTATAAGCATATTTAGAGACGCAATATTGATCAGTACAAAATGGACTTCACAACCTCATGGGGCACATTCACAAATTGATTCATTCCCTTCGGCCTTAAAAACATTGGTTCCACCTTCCCTCAAGCCATGAATTATATCTTCCATGACCTAGCTCATCTTATACTAGCCTAATTGGACAACCTCACAATATGATCTAAAAAGTGCTCAAACCACTTGGAAGATATTTGCCTAGTGTTTCAGAGATGTCGACAATACAACCTATGCTTGAACCCTCTTAAGTGTGTCTTTTGTGTCAATGCCAGAAGACTACGAGGATTCATTATTTCCTAACAAGGTATTAGATTCAACCCTCTGAAGGTCCAGGGCATCCATGAAATACCACCTCCAAAAATTTTGAAGCAGTTACAAAGACTGCCAGGTAAGGCCAATTTCTTATGTCGCTTTATTCCCGATTATGCCACTTGTGTGCATGGATTATTGCACCTTATTCATCGGGACATTCCCTTCCACTGGGATGATAATCCCAAAAATCATTTGAAGCTCTAAAATATACATTACCTCAAACTCCATTGATTAGCCCTACTAACCACACTAAGGATTATACCCTCTACTTATGAGCATCTGAAGTATCCGTTGTGGGGGTATTAGTCCAAGAAGGATCAAATAATAGAGAACATGTTATCTATTACGTCAACAAGAACCTCTCTGGGCCTGCCTTGAAGTATGAGCCAACAAAAAAGAAAACCCTAACCCTTGTACACTCAGTATAGAAGCTTCAACATTATATCATCTTATGGACCACTGCCGTAATAATAAATATTAACCCCATGAGATAATTGCTCACTTGTGATATGATGAACCATAAATATGTTTGATGGGTAGTTATTCTACAAGAATTCAACCTATATTTTTCTTCCTCTAAAAGCAAGAATGATCTTATCCTTGCAGATTTCATCAACAATCTTCCTACAGAGTCCCAAAGGTCCCTCATCAATGATTATTTTCCTGAAGAGCATTTTTTATTCATATCTATGGATGTCGCCTGGTACGACAACATTCTACTATTTCTTAAAACTCATAATTTTAACCCTCATCTTACTTGTGACTATCGAAGGTGCATAGGCCACCAAGCCCCTCATTACCTTCTCATGGGAGACATCCTCCATCATCAAGGCATCGACACCATTCTTTGTCAATGTCTTACTCTAGAGAAATTTGAGTAGGTCTTAAATGACTATCACAATGGAGCCTACGATGACCACCTATCCGAGATGGCCACTACTCAAAATATCGTTTGTTATAGTTACTTTTGGCCCACATTATTACAGGATTGTATCTAAGTATTCAAGTGATGTGAGCATTGCTAGAGATATGCTCACAAGGTAAGAGCTCCACTAGCTCCCCTATACCCAATCATCATCACAGGCCCTTTTTGCAAATGGGGCATCAACTTCATGACTTGCAATCCTCATTCTTTTGGTGGCCATAAGTATATTTTGGTTGTTGTCAACTATTTCACAAAATTGGGAGAAGAAATGCCCACTTATAATAACACTACAGAAACCACCACATGGTTTTTCTTTAACCATGTCATAACATTGTTTGGCGTTCCCAAGGATTTGGTCTCAAATCATGGAAAACACTTCAAGAATGAGATATTTCAAGAACTATCCCAACACCTTGTTTTCTCTCATGAGTTCACTTATGCATACTACCTTCAGTCCAATGGCCAAGTAGAAATTGTTAACAAAGTTCTCAAAGCAATTTTGCAACACATGGTGAACAACCATAGAACCAATTCGCACCACATGGTTTTTTAATCCTTATGGGTGTACCGTGTAGCTATCAAAATTTCCATAGGGTTCACACCCTTTCAATTGGTATATGGGGTTGAAGTTGTTCTCCCCATTGAGTGTGATACCCCTACCTTACACTCAGCCATCGAACTCCTTCCATAAATCTCACCTTTAGAGCAGACACTATTACATTTGGAACTCATCAATGAAATTCAGTGAGAATCACTCCAACATAACAAATCCCACAAAAAGAGGACTAAATCCTCCCTTGACCGCAATGTCACCCCTCATTCATTTACAGAAGGGGATTAGTCCTTCGTTGTGATGTTTCCAAAGAAGCTTTAGAACTAGGGAAGTTTGAAGCGTTATATAAGGGACCATACATTGTTAAACATTTTCTCCTCAAGGGGGCATACATGTTAGTAGAGCCTGATGGGACTTGTCTCAAAGATCCTGTCAATGGGCTCTACCTCAAAAAATTATATCCATAACATTCAAAACAACCCTAGAATGTAAATGTATTCACCATGAATTATTTTTATGATGATCATCTCATCACAGATGTATACTAAAATCACTTGCTCATCATGTGTTGCAGACAGATCATTCACCAACCTATCATCATGGGTTCTTTGATGGTGCTTCTCAATGGTCGCAAAACCTTGTTGTAGTAGCCTAGGAAATATAATCTCCTGACCTAACACCCTTCTACTAGAATGGGATTTGCATCAGGTCAACCACCAACAATCAAGCTGAATATGATGTTGTTATAGGCCTCTTGGTCGATGCCTCCGATCTGGGTATCAATCACCTACATGTGTTCCTTGATTCCCAACTTTTTGTATCATAGTTGAATAGAACATTCAGGTTATGTGACTCTTCCCTTTTTTGAAAATACTTTCATGCACAAAGTTTAGCTCGAGGTTTTGATCATGTCTCATTTTGACATATACCAAGAAATCGAAATCATGCAGTGGACTCCATAGTTAATTAGATCCTAGACTAGCATGTATCACATATAAATCATCATTGAGACACAGAAATCATAAAATTCATATCCATAAAATAAATGCAAAAGTACATTGCATGCATAAAATCATATCATATATGACACATCATGGAGAGCTACAAAAAATCATCATCTCATGTGTATATATCAAAAAAAATATGTACAAAAATAATCTCTCAGCAAAGTGAAGAGCTCTCCCACTTTCCTAAGGGGCCACTGATCTATAAACATCGACACCTAGACAACCTCTTAGGGTCATCTTGTACCTTTTCATACCTCCACTGTCATGGCATTCCTACCACACCAGCTTCACCTAGAAGATGAGGATCGTTTCCCACCAAGAGGGCCAACAGACATCCGGTTGGTACCACATCTACAATAAAACATACATGGTATCAGTATAAAAACAAATATACATCATAAATACATGTAAAATAAGCACAACACAAATCACATACCTGCCGAGCCCCCAGCATCACTTGGGGTTAATCCCATTTTTGGATCTCCTCTAAAATCCACACCAACATATGGGAACTCTGAGATCATGTAAGAGTTGGACATCCACCAACCCTCCACCATGGGTGTCTAGTATCACCCCACCTATCCTCCACCTTCCTGAGGCATCACTAGTGCCCACCACCTAATTTGAGGATCCCTTGGGGGGCCTATTGATACCACCACCACTGGGCGCAACATCACAAACCTCTATTAAAGAATGTTGCAGCTGACACTACCATAACAACATATCTATGACTCACCCCGGTGAACCTATGTGAGGTACATCATCATCCTCCTGTGAAGGAATATAGCCCAATCATAGAAATACCCCCCTAAAACCTCTCGAGAACAGCCAGTTGGAACCCAGAAAAGTGATTTTGGGATATTGTCCCCACCATTCATAAAATCATAGCCAAGTTAGCTCACTCAGCTATGTCTAGGACCACATCAACATGAATACACCCATCCTAAAAAGGATTGGGCCCATAGTGGTCCCTTTCCCACCTGCATAGGTCCACCCAACCTAGAGGCAAAGGCATCCATAACACCTCTCCCCGAGGCACCAACACAGTCACAAAATATACATCCATCTCTATGGTGAATGTCAAATCCTGGCCCAAGATGTTGAAGGCCTCTCACTCCAACTCCCACCTCCTAATGATGAAGTGTGGGAAGTCCTCCTGCGATCTGAGTAAGGGGTTATAAACAAACTTCAACAACCCCCATCTGGTTAGCAAGGCTTTGGCTCAAGAATCTCTTGCCACCACTATCTGGATGTGATCCCAATCGTGCACTCTCCATGTCATACCCATCCTGCTAAAAAGCATGAAGAAAACCAAAAATTATCCTCCTAGGCTTAAAGTTTTTCTTTATATAAGTTTTCATGCCTATTTCAATAAACAAGCATGTAGTCACACGTTTGTTCCTCAAATAGGTGCAGAGTAGTGCATTGTTGTTCCCCATATATTCTTGCACCTACATGATTGTTATACCCTTTCCCACGAGGACGTTGCCCCTTGGTCGTGCATCTATTTCTTGTGTAGACACGTGGGTCGTGCAACTATTCCTCAGACAGTCACGCACCCACGTGCTTTGTTCCCCCTAAACCACGAGGTCTTCGGTATGAAGGCCTCGCGGCTTTTTCACCCTTGGTCACATGATTGTTTTACCTTTACCCACGTGCCCCCCTTATGACTGTTTCACAATCACCCGCACGATTTTGTCTTTTTCCCTAAAAACGTTTCGTATAGGCCATCGTATATAACCTATCTACCCTAACCTACAAAAATCACAAAGCATGGGTAATGACCTCTTACCTAGATACCTTCATGTGCTACCTAGGTGCATAGGTTTACCATGACAAATGAGAATAGAGCGTGGACCAAGCTCTACATTCCATGTCAGCAAGTACAAATGAGGTGGCATATGGCCCATTTCACCCTATATATTACCCTCTATGTCACCTTCCTATGGCCCTTTCGAGATCTCATGACCTCCTTTCACAAAACCCTCAGTGGCATTAGGATCGGGACAACATCATCTTCATCATGGTACCCTCCATCCCACTTCCACAACATTCTCATGTTTGGGCATGTTTCACATTTCAAAGTACCCTTCAAGTGTGTCTTTCCATGTTCTTCAATTCATCTTGTTCAATCATTTTCAATTTATATATGATTTCATCAAGATGTTTTCATTTGGGGTATTTGTTGTCGAAGTTGTAGGTCTTCTAGTAGTTTCTCATTAGAATCAGTCCCTTGGTGATTGTCAGTAGTTAAGGTATCATTCTCTACTCAGCATGATAGGCTTCCTACAAATATTTGCATATCCTGACATCATTTCTCCAAAATTCACCATAGGGTCTATCATCTTGACCACGTTTGCCATTACCTTCCCCTTGCACCTGGTAAATGTTCATGTTGGTCAATAGTACCTCCCCATACATGGATCACCTCATTTTATAGATTACCGTACACTATCGAGATCCATGACCATCCACTCAAGCCCGAGAACCATCTCATTCGCATGACTTAAAGTTCAACCTCATTTTCCTCTTCTTTGATTACTACTTACCAACTCCACTCCCAGTCTGCCCCATTTATTTTTTGTTCAATCAAGTTGAATGCACTCCCATGTTCTACATGTGGCCTATTATCCCTTCATATGGAATATTCCATCTACGTCACTTAATCCGCCCCATCAACCTCACATTGAGACTAAAAAATGGGGCCCCCGCCCTCAGCAAAATAGCCTATTGCGTTACCATGCAGATCATCATTTCTTGGGGCACCCATATCCATGTACATACATCCTAAACCACTTTTACATTCTTTTGGCAAGTGTAAATTTTTTTTTACGAAAAAAAATTCCCACCCATATTTTTGTGTCTTGTACCTCGTGGAAGTCCCCAGTCGCCCTTGGTTGGAGCTCGCTTATCACCACACCATGATCCACATTCATTAATCACTCATCACGCTAGTTAGAACATATTTATACCTACCCTGGATTTCCTACCAACTCGAGGGGAATTTCCCCTAGAAGAACTATTTTGACTGCCGCCACTCGCATTATAACTCCAACCTTGGGCAGTTTTCCATATCCACCCATACTATCAATTATTATTATCATACCTTTATGTCCCACCATGTTATTGTCATATTTATTCCTTCACCATGATTCCCCGAATCAACATTTCAGGCAAATGGCCTTCTTTCCTGTCGAATTCAACACCCATCTTCCAAGATTGGAGTTGCACCTTACTTTTCCCCCCTTACAGGACATCCTCAAGTGGCATAGTGGGAATCACTGTCACCCATTATTTTCATCTATATCCATGAAATCCAACATCAACAAATTGTATCATGTTAGGGTAGTATCGTATGTTGTGATCATTGTAGTTCTCTCATTTAGTCGAATACCCATGCATCCCTTAGCACCTCATTCAATAGTGCTTACATTTTGATCCATGGGGGGTACCCAAAGTCAAGGACCCATGCATCCTTTAGCACCTCATTTAGTAGTGCTTCACTTTCAACGCATGGGGTCACCTAGTTCAGTCTATTTTTCAGAGGCACCCTTGAGGGCGTAAGCAATTATCATCATCATCCATCAGCATGCCAGCCACATCAACATGACTTGATAGGAACATTTCTAGTATTATTATAATAGTTAATCATTAGTCATCATAACAAGCATGGGACATGCCTACCTCGTATAGACACTTTTTATCTTAGAATTCTCCAAAGCATGGTTATATTTAATTCTCAGTCAAGGATTTTCCCTATTAATCTCCGCTATAAGTTACTTTATCTTTCAGAAAGTTGGTGATAATATCGGTTAGATCAACAAAATGTGATGTATTTCGGCTATACACCTTTTCCTAACCTCATACGTTAGGGGGTAACTGTTATCATATGGAAATTATACACTCATTTATATGCATTAAGATACACTCAAAGGCAGTGATAAGCACATACAAGGGTAACATTTTCAATTGGAAACACCATGAAGACAAAAAATCAAAATATTTCTTAAGGTTCAAGTTCAAAAATTGGATCGCACAGGTGCACCATTACCAGAAATTAACAGTTGTGCAGTTGTTTCTTTGATAGTTGTGTGATTGCAAAAACGTCTAGTCAGCACCTCAAGTCATAAACTTTCTTGAGAAACACTCCAAATCTTGACATTATGGGATGACAAATTTGAGCCTTTAACCCAAATAATTCTTAAAAGGAAGGAAATGGTAGCTCTCATCTCATTTAGAGGTCAACCACCACATTGATGAGCCAAGGGTAGGAGAAGTGTCCAAAAACTCTATAAATTCAAGTTCTAGGAGAGCTAAAAAACAAGAAGAAACAAAGCTTTGTTATGCTACCAAAATTGATCCCTAGCAATCAAGCATTTCATTGAGAAGAAGATTTCATCATTGAGAGATTCTTCATACTTCTTTGAGAGAAAGAGGAAGCTTCCAAGGATATTGAGGAAAGGAACTTCCTTGTTGAGGATTTTTTAGCACCATTTCTCAAACAATTCACTCCAAGTGTCTTTTATTCATCTATTGTATCTCTTCTACATTTAGCAGTTAATAAAGGGGAATATTTTCCATTACTTTGTTGATGTTTTTGCTTCATTAAGCATTGTTTCTGTGTTTATTTCTTAGTTTTTAGTTTATGTTTATGTATGCATTGTTTTTCATTACTTGTGATTTCCTTGTAGGGAACAACTAACACCAAGGAAGATGTATTTGATACTCTATAGAAACAAACACACTACCACACCAGTAGTGGAACATGAAGCTACAACTTGATTCTCCAAATAATTATTTACCTCCTATGCAACACAATAGAAGCCAAGGAAAAATCCTAAGAATCCAAACACTTTGCTTGAGTTATGAGGACTTCTTTATAATAAATGACAATGACTTTTGAGTTTTCTCATGACTTTTCAACTTTTATGACCTATGGGCTTCCATATAACTTTTAACATTCTATATATGACTCTTTACATCCCACATGTGTTCTTTCACATACCACATGTGTCTCTTTGACTCCATTACATTGAATTTATTACAAAAGACAAATTACATATAGGATGATGCCTATATGAGACAAAAATTATAATAAGACAAAATACGTTCAAATGGATAAATCAATTGCTTCTTCATGGAACTCATTGGTGATGTATGAATTCCATGCTCGGAGCTTTATTGCGATGACTTTGATCCATATCGACACCTCAACCACAAACTGCATCTTTACCTCCAATTCTTTTGTCAATATGGCTTTGGAGCCAGATTGTACGCTATTCCATAGCCATGATAGTTTCATGTGAACTTTTTTTGGTGCAATCACATGTTGTAGAATAATGCTCTTCATAATCTACATGGCTTGTTGTTCTGGTGCCTTCTTGATCTTCTCGACAAACTACTTCACTTCTCACATGATGGTATCCTTGTCTCTTGTCTCTCCAAATGAAACCACCTAAGCAACCCATGTTTCTGTGCTAAAGACTCCAAACACTATGCATTCAATTATAAGCAGTTAAATTTTTAGCTGCTTGTTCTCTAAGATGGGTGTAGTTCTAGATATGAAGTCATAATTTTACTATGTCCATCTCGATAGCAATCTTATCCTTCCTGATCAACTTCTATGGAACATCTATGTATTTGGAACCCCACTCCTACATCAGATCAATAGCTATGTTTGAAACCTTCAGGAGCTTTAATATTTCTTGAGCCTTCTTTTGTATCCCAACCATAGGTGACACTACTTGGTGCATGAGAATCATTTCATCATACAGTCACTTCACGGTATCCTCCATTGGTCCCAACTCTTCCTATATAGTTGACTTCCATTCTACGGTTTTGAGACTATTGGAAGATAATTGTCGAATATCCATAGTGAGATGCTCCACTTGTTGCTTTGTTGCAGCTAATTATTTCCTCAATTGTGCATTCTCACTTAAAATATACTCCAACTTATCCTATAGTGTTATGGCAAAAGCAACATTAGTTGCCATGACTTCCCCAGGATTCCTCCTGGTGTTTGTAGTTATCACCTTCTTAGTGGATACAAAGACTAGATTTTGGGGATCATTCGAGAAGAATATTTGTATTTCTTAAATGATCCTTTTCTTGTTAAGAGAATAATTTCGGCAAAATCACATAAAAAACCATTTGTCGACGCGTTTCGAACCAACCAGTGTGGTTCATCGTCAGGACAAGTTGAAGAACCAGATCTAGGATAGCATGTTAAATAGACTGAGCAGAGATTCCAACGGCTAATTAACGGCTAATTTGACTAAAGAACCCAGGTCAAAAATTAAATTTAATAATGTTAATATTATAATATTATTATTAATAATTTATAATTTACTTTATGGAAAAAAGTTAAATCTGGTAAAATTATATAAAATAAATTCAGGTTAGTTTAAAATTTAATTCAATAATTTATTTCAATATTATTATTATTACTATTATTAATATTATTATTATTATTATTATTATTTAATATATTATATTAATAAATAATTTTTATTTTAAATAAGTTAAATTAGGTAAAAGGATATAAAATAAATTCCTGGTAAGTCTCTCAAAAAATTAATTTATTAATAAATATATATATTATTAGTATAAATAAATTAATAGTAACAATAATAATATATTTAAATTTATTTAAATTCATATATACATTAAATTATTTAATGGAAAAAATAAAA
>APFE030394909.1:69787-82569 GCA_000404065.3 Pinus taeda
TAATAATATATATATTTATTAATAAATTAATTTTTTGAGAGACTTACCAGGAATTTATTTTATATCTTTTTACCTAATTTTAACTTACTTTCATAAAATAAATTATTTATTAATATAATAATAATAATAATAATAATAATAATAATAGTAATAATAATAATATTGAATTAAATTTTAAACTAACCTGAATTTATTTTATATAATTTTACCAGATTTAACTTTTTTTCCATAAAATAAATTATAAATTATTAATAATAATATTATAATATTAACATTATTAAATTTAATTTTTGACCTGGGTTCTTTAGTCAAATTAGCCGTTAATTAGCCGTTGGAATCTCTGCTCAGTCTATTTAACATGCTATGCTAGATCTGGATCTTCAACTTGTCCTGACGATGAACCACACTGGTTGGTTCGAAACGCGTCGACAAATGGTTTTTTATGTGATTTTGCCGAAATTATTCTCTTAACAAGATTATGGATCACAGAAGTCTAAACTCCTTAATAAGATCCTTTTCTTCAACTGATCAAAAGTGACATTACACACATCCATGTCCCTATCTTCTAGTGGAGGGGTGATTTCCAGCTCATCGAATAGGAGATGGCCACCTATAAGAGGAGTTTCTGATGGGGAACCTGGCTCATCATCAATGGGCTCAATGGCATCTTCTTCCTCCAACTCTACTTCTATTTCCTAGGTCATTTCTTCTTCTTCTAGCTTCTGTGTGGCTTCATCCTCCTATGAGTGTCTTTTCTGCTCTACAACAAAAAAAATTATGCTCAATGCACTCAACAGCACTCTTTGCTCAATATACTATCAGCATATTATCAAAGTCTAATGGTAGAGAATTCACACAAGGAAGCCAAGTCACATGAATATCTCTACAATAACAACAATGTTAAATAACGATATACATACCAAAACCAAACTCTATCCTTTATACTTTGTCAATCTAATCGCCTATAAATTGCACCAATACATAACAATATAACTCTAACAATTAGTAGCATAGTGGTATCTCTACAAGGTTCCATTGACGGTGTTGGATGCCACCAACATCCAAGGGATATCCTTGATATGAGGTCCCAATTATACCTCACATTGTTTGGTTTAGGAGTCCCATTTTCTTATATGGTCTAGCCACCATTATGAATGGTTTAGAGGTGTGCCTTGGTTACAATACATACACAAGAGATCATAAGCACCTCTTTGGGGTAGCAAGTACGTAAGCTTTGCGTTACACTGAGTGTAGAGTGTAAAAGAAGCTTCCACGGTTGACAAGCCTTCGATTAGGGAAGTAATAGTATTATCCTAAGAATGGCCCACGTGCAAAAGGAGGAATACTTGTTTATTGACCTATAAATTAGTTCATAATATAAGAAACAATCATAAAAGTATAACAATACTCATTCAAAAATATCCATATCTAAGAAATGAAATAGTTCATTAGTCTTAGTATGTATTATGCCAACATATAATGCAAATAAATAAAGAATAGTATTACTACATTCATGATACATTTGTGGAGTATTATCTTGAGGAGCTTTTGGCTCATTAATGAAATATTCCAAGCCTATTACATTGGTGGAACACTAGATATAGTAGTGGAACATGAAGCTACAACTTGATTCTCCAAAGAATGATTTACCTCCTATGCAACACAAGAGAAGCCAAGGAAAAACTCTAAGAATCCAATCCCTTTGCTTGAGTTATGAGGACTTATTTATAATAAATGAAAATGACTTTTGAGTTTCCTCGTGACTTTTCAACATCTATGACCTATGGGCTTCCATATAAACTTTAACATTCTATATGACTCTTTACATCCCACATGTGTCTCTTGGACTCCATTACATTGAATTTATTACAAAAGAAAAATTACATACACGATAGTGGATATATAAGACAAAGCTTCTAATAAGACAAAATACTTTCAAATAGATAAATCAGTTTATTCTTCATGGAACTCATTGGTGATGTATGAATGCCATGATCCAAACTTCATTGCGGTGACTTTGATCTGGATCGATAGCTCGACCACAAAGCACATATTTACCTCCACGGCTTCTGTTAATATGGTTTTGGATCCAAATTTTACACTAATCCATAGCCATGACAGTTTCATGTGAACTTTTATTGGTGCAATTGCATGTTGTATAATAACGCTATTAGTAATCTCCAAGCCTTGTTGTTATGATGTCTGCTTGATCTATTCAACAAATTGTTTCACTTCTCACATGATGGCACCCTTGTATCTTGTCTCCCCAAATGGACCCACTAAAGGTAACCCATGTTTTTGTGTCTAGAGACTCCAAACCACTACGCATTTGATTATAAGCATCTAAAGTGTTAGTTGACTGTTCTTCGAAATGGGCGTAGTTCTCGATATGAAGTTGTAATTGTACTTTGTCCATCTTGATAGAAATATTATCCTTCCTTATCAACTTCTATAGAACATCTGTGTATTTGGCACCCCACTCCTACATCAGATCGAAAACTCTATTTGTAACTTTCAGGAGATTTAATATTTCTTGAACCTTATTTTGCATAATAACCATAGGTGATGCTACTTGATGCAAGAGAATCATTTCATCATACAGTCACTTCATGGTAACCTCCATTGGTCCCAAATCTTCATGTATTTTTGACTTCCATTCTGTTGTGTTGAGACTGTTGGAAGATAATCGTTGATTATCTACAGTGAGATGCTCAACTTGTTGCTTTGTTATATCCAATTATTTCCTCAACCTTGCATTCTCACTTAAAATATTCTCCAAGTTATCATGTGATTTTGTGGCAAAAGAAACATTAGCTGCCATGACTACCCAATGATTCCTCGTCGTGTTTGTAGTTATCACCTTCTCAGTGGATACAAAGACTAGATTCTGGGGATCATTTGGAAGAATCTTAATTTTTCTTACATGATCATTTTCTTCAACTGATCAAAAGTGACATTACACACATCCATGACCCTATCTTCTAGTGGATGGGTGATTCCCATATCATCGAATGGGAGATGACCACCTTAAGAGGAGTTTTTGATGGGGAATCTAGCTCATCATTAATGGGCTCAATGGCATCTTCTTCCTCCAAATCTACTTCTATTTCGTAGGTCATATATTCTTCTTCCAGCCTCTATGTGGCTTCCTGCTCCTATGAGTGTCTTTGCTACTCTTCTTCTATTTTTAGTTCTTTCTTCCTCTTCCTCATGTTTCTTTCTAAGTAGGTCATCTTGCTTCCTCTTACCCCCCTCTTCTTGGTGTTTATTTTCCTATAATATTTTATTTTCTTGTTCACCCTCAATAGAACCTTTTCTTAATGATCAACCTTCCACTTTCTGCCACTCTCTATTTTTGGATCATGCTTGATCCTTTTCCTGGGAGTTGTTGTGTTTGCTTGGACAGTTGTTGATTGTGGTTCCTCCTTCATCTATACATCTAGGATTTGTGGAACTTGGGAGGGACCCACCTCCTCTCCTGGGTGAGTTTTCCTTAATGCATTGTACCAATTTTTTGCCTTTTCATCCTCTAGAGTAGTCATTAGTACATAGGCCTAGGTGTTCCCTATTCTATCAAAATGTTCTCTACACACTTTCCTAGGATCATATATGTGAGAAATTATTGTTCTAAAATGAAGGTGTTTCAGTTCCTAAATCTCTACATATGTCACCTTGAGGCTCTTCATCTCATACAGCCGAATTCTTCAACTGATAGGAAATTCTTGTAGGACCACCTTATTAGTCACATGTTATGGCATAACATGGGGAGAAGTTTGGCATCTAAATAATCTAATATATGTGCCATATGATGCAGCAAACAAATATTTGATGTCATGCAGTGCCTTCTTAACTTGGTTGGTCATGCAAGGACGATCAATCTCATATATCATATAGAAAATAACTGTGAAGAAACACTCTGCTAGTTCTAGACCGGAAGCTTGTATTGTGGGGTCTAGTTCTAGTTCATCCATGGGACTATGTACCAGGCATAGATCCCATCTAGTAGATAAGCTAACATGTAAAACTCTGGTGCTTGATTTTCTTGCAATGTTGCTTTTGCCTGCCCAAAATGTTGTTGCAATTCAAAGGAAAGGATATCTTCCCAATTGAAGATTCTTCCTTGAGAGACAACCAAGTTGAGCAAGTATATCCAATTATCTTCAAATAGTCCTACTTTTTTCCATCATGCAGCCTACAACACATAGCACTAATTTACTGATAACCCTTTCTTAACATTCTAGTTGGGTAAACTACGCTCAGTCGGTGTTGGAATCTGGAAGGCTCTTGACACTAGGACTTGATGATTTTGCATGTGTTAATATTTCCCCATCTAGTATAGAACGTGACATTGGCATATTATTTGGGAACCAATAGTACATTCCTTAGTTTTATCCAACAATGGTCCTTTATGAGTGATGTGTCAGGAAAGTGCGCTTTTCTTAGAAAATATGTGCCTTTTCCTGCTTTTTTATGTGTGATGCATGACATGGCTTAAAAAAACTTTGACTTAGGAGGAAATGAAACCTAGAGATAACACAAGGATAGTCAAGAAAACATCATGACAACACTAGGTAGCTTAGAATGACAGTTCATGTAGGCTCCAAAATTATATCAAACATGAATTTTGGAGGGTCATTTCCACAATGAAAATAGGTTCTAGGTTACAATTTCACCTTAGTTATGACATCAAAATCATACTTTGTTATACCAGCATTACTATAAACCTCAAAGAGAAAGTTATAATGCAAACCTTTCCCTGAAAAATGCAAAATATGGGTTTAATGTAAATGAGTCAATGCATATATTATAGTCAAAAAAAAATAAAATCATTGCCTTGTTTCATACATACTTAGAACACCATTCCCCTTACTCTACCCCTTTAGACATTCTTTTTCAAATACAAGCCTGAAAAAATAATCAAATCCTTTTGATGGACCCTCAAGTTATTTCCATAAAGGCTATAAATATGCTCTAAGAAGATTCCTTTAGCAACTAACCTTTGAATAGACTTACACTGTTATGAGTATTCAGGCTTCAAAATTTCCTATGGCAGTTCTTAAGATGAGGCTCATACTAAATCTGTGTTTCTTATAGATAGCCTCGCTTCAACCCACGATACAAAGGAATATTCACTAATTTATGATCTACCTCAAGAAATCCAATAAAGTTCCAATCATGTGCCACAAGATACCTAAAATTAATCTCAAGAGAGGCTGAAATAACTTCAAGTCAAATGTCACTAAGATCTACCAAAAATGGGTCTGAATAGGCTTCAACATAGGTTCAAACTTAGTTGAACTTATGCCACCAAGAAGGGTATCTGAAAGTCCAAAATCATCATATATATGAGGCTCTAAATGTGGTCATGTAAACTACAAAAAGGTACCTTATCAAAGTTTGTAATATACCACAAAAAGACATAAAATGAACCCAAACAAGCCCTTCCACAAGGGTTGAATATGCTCAACAAATAGCCTTAGATCCATGCTCAAACAAATTCCTTTAACAAGTCCTAAATAGGTCCATCTCTTCCATAATCTTAGAGATTTAAAAATATACCTTAGAAAGCCTAAAATTACCTTAGGTTAGGCCTTATGTTGTCATATGTCTCCATAGAAAAGTGTGAGGATCAAGCCTAGAAACTTCAATGAATGATACCAATGAATACCCTTAGCAATAAACCCTAGAACAAGACCAAAAAAGGGCCTCAGGAATAATATTATTCTAGGGCTTACATAGTCAAGAAATCACATTAGATTAACCCAACAAACAACATCAGATGTTATATGCAGTATCTAATAGATTTGTTCCATAGACACCCAATGAACTAGTCTCCTAATAGTGTCAAGTAGGCCTAAGAACATGCCACGGAAGACTCTGATATTTGGGCCTCGGTAAGATACAAAACTAACTCAGATATTTCTTTATAAGGGTTGAATGGCCTCATTAAAAACTGCTTAGGGAAGAACAAAAAAAAGGATAAGATTTAAGAGCCCAAAATGTCTTCAAAACTTCGACCACCTACTCCATTTTTTTGTCACAATACAAGGCATTAGATAGAATGATATATTCACATTAACTGATACCTTTTGTGGAGGATCCAAGCTTGTCTTTATAGAGATGAAAGGGGGGGATTCTAATGGCTCTGATTTTACATTAATTTGAGAAAATTAATTTTTAAATTTGAAATATTTTGGAGCCAAAACCAATTTCCTTTGAGGTTGACTTTAAAAAATAGGAAATGTTATTTTAAGTTGACTTTAGGAGTTGATTTGGGTCTAATTAATCCTTATATATGGACAAGTAAATCCACACACACAATAATAAACAAAATTACATCAACATTGTCCACTTACCAATATGACTTTCAATATCTATTTAGGGTTCTTTGACCATGCTTGGGGGCTTTTACCTTCTAGAAGACATATCTCTCAAATGGTGAGGATCCATGTGGCATTCCACCTACTTTTGGAAATTTCATGACAAATACAACACGGTGGTGATGGTCATGCGAGAAAATTCATAGTTATTTGTCCACAAATTCTTCAACAAGTGTAGGGAAATATGATTAGGAATTTTGGATTTCAAGACGTCTTGACGATTGGAGCTTAAAAAAGTTTTCAAAAACAATGGTGGCATCAATTAAAACACCATTCAAAAAGTGAGGGGAACTTCCATTGATCATCTGGTTCAGATTCTAGAACTTGGACTGCTATAATTCAGGAGATATGCCCTGAATATTTTGTTATATTAGTTTGCATGCAAAGTGTTTGAAGAAATACCTAAATGTTTTAATGATTCATTCCATGCAAATTGTTTGATGAATGCCCCAATGAAAAAGTTTTGTTGTATGATAGTATTATTGTAGCTTACATATTCCTATGTGCATGCAAAAAAATTCTATATTAGTTTGTGTGAAAAGTGTTTGAAGAAATTCCTAAATGATTTAATGATTCATTGCATACAAACTACTTGATGAAATTCCTCAATTTGGATGGGTGTAGTATTGTTGTAGCTGATATATGAGTAATTGCATACAACGAATTTTTTATATTAATTTTCATGCAAGGTGTTATAGGAAAAAAATATACAATAAAATTGGTTGTATACAAAGCACATGAAGAAAGGTTTACATTTAAAGTGTTTGACAAAATGTATGAGAGATGAAAATCAGGGTATGTGACAAAGTGGTATTAGTCCCGGTCACTTCTAACTATTTATATAAGTATAATTGAATGTGCATGGTAGACTACATATTATGTTATGCCTTTTTGTACTTATGTTGAATCTTGTGTCTAAAATGTGTGGAATTTTGATCTAATATCAAAGCATGGTTGATGAGATTATTAATAAAGTTATGGGTTTTATGAGTTGTTTGAACTATGTGGATGTAGGATTCTTAATTAATTATAGGTGTTTTAATATGACCCATAGCAATGATCTCATATGATGCAAGAGAGATCTATAATTTCATGAATCTCTGTTGTCAAATGTTTGTAACTCAAGCATCTCACAGCCATAACTATGCTAGTGGGCTACCTAATTAGGAGTGCACTCTACATGATAAGTGCATGGATTTATTCTATCTTAGAAAAAAAAAATCAGATTTATGCATGATTACATTAAATGGTTGTGAACTCATGCAATTTCTAACATGCTTATGATTAAGGAATTTCTTAGATGCTTGATTACTTAGTATGCTTCATCGAACCTGTTTTGTCATACAGTTCATATGATATGATATGTTATAGGAATCTTGGTCTAACTACATTGGTTGGAGGCTATAAAATCCATAGTGAGAGGAGGAAGTAATATGGTGCATGGAAAATTTAAGATCCATAGTTGATTTGATATAACATGTGTATTTGTGTTCATATAACATTTTTATAGTTGTAACTTAGGGTTTCTGTTGTCAAATTTTGATATCCCATTTCCATGATGAGAATATGGCAGTCAGGTTAGCTTGATTTAACACCTTCCACTACCCAACAATAATCCATAGGGGTGGGAGAGTGTGGGAGTGTTATCCTTTCCTTTATGGATGCCTTTTGTAGTTCTTGTCAAATACAAATCAAACTTGAATATCAACATAACATTTCTTTCATCTACCCTTTGGGAATGTTTTCTTGTGGGAATTTTCCTTTTAGTCTTAAAAATGTTGGTGCCACCTTCTAGCAAACCATGTCCTATGATTTTCACAAAAGAAAACACATAATTGAGGTTTATTTGGATGGCATTACTTCTCGGTCTTGCCAATATGAGGATCATCATAACCATCTAGGGGAAATCCACTTTTATAATATTCATTTGAACTTGCACAAGTGGATATTTTTTGTGGTGTCTAGGAGATTACTTGGTTTCATCATGTCTAAGGAAAGGATCAAAGTCAATCCTTCCAATATTGAGTCAATCATTAATTTTCCTCCTCCTCATACTCTTCACCAACTTTAATGCTTGCAAAGGGAAGAATTTTTTTTGTAGATAATTTCCAATTATGCTAAGATAATGGAAGGTTTTGTTTGATTACTGAAAAAAGGAGTACCTTTCATATGAGGTGACCAAGAATAGAGATATTTTGATGCTTTGAAGTATGCCTTGTTGTATACCCTATTGTTGAGCCTTCCTAATTACAATCGGGAATTTTCAGTCTATCTCATAGCTTCTGAATCAATCATTGGTATGGTTCTCATTATAGGATGAGATTCATAATTAACATTTAATTTACTATATTAGCAAAGGCCTTATTGGTCCCAATATTTCCCACTCACATATCAAGAAGTTGGCCTTGGCAGCTATCTATGTCATCCAAATTTTGGAGCATTACATACCCTTGCCAAAAGTCCATGATAATTACATATTCTCACCCCATGAAGCATATCCTTAGTCATCAATTCATTGGGGTAAGTACTTGAAATGGATTTTAATCTTTCAAGATTTTTATTTAGAGCTTGTTGTTTCCAAATCTAAGAAGTCTTCAGCATTCATAGAGTTAATGTTTGATATTCCAAGTTTCTAAGGAACCTGTTGTTGGTGATTTATTTTTGGATGAGTCATTATTCCTTATTATCTCATTTGATACATGGTATGGGAATGATCTTTTATATCCCCAAACTCAATGATTTTCATCTCATTTGTCTTGTAATGAACATTGACATATATTCCATTATGCTAAGAATTATGTTATTATCAATGATACTCTTTGTAACCACAAAGTTGACTTAATCTTGCATTGATGTCTTACTTATGAGGAGGTTGAACATGTATTGAATGATTTCCATGTTGGAGCATGTGTCGGTCATATTTTTGTGAAATCCCTAGTAGCATTTCCATTTGTGAAATGAATTGTAAACATGCCATGTATTTTAATCACAAAAATGATTTGAGTTAAGGGATAGATTCCAGATACTAGGGGAGGTCACTTGCTTGGATGGTTTGAGACTTCTAGTTGCTAGAAAGAAATTTTCAATTGGTCATGTCAACTCTTGAATGTTGTGTGGTGAAATTTAATGGCATAATATTTTCATAATTGACGATTGCAAGAGGAGTACACATGCCCATGCTTGCTTGGGAAAGTTCTACAAGGCAAAAAGGACAAGAAATTAAAATAATAGTGGACATGATGCTAGCTGGTATGGTATGTTGGCCACCCACTGCAGCAAGACAACCAAAAAAACCACTGGAAATAGTTGGATAGATGGTGCCCTTTCTATTGGCTAGGAATATTGTGGTAGGAAAAGGTCACTATAAAGAAAGGTAGTAGAGGAATTTGAACATCCAAGGGCAAAAAGCACACGAGACAAGGGAAAAAAAAAATATTGTTTGAACTATTGGAGGGGAGGAATTTCAAGAGAAATAAATAAAAGAGAGAGAGATAGAATAAGACGAGGGAGGACTCAGGCTGTAAGGGAATCATAGAAGAGGAACTATGCAATAGTAAATCGAAGAGAGAATTAGAATTGCAAGTGAAAACATAGCAGAGAAAGAAGTAGAGGAACTTAATTGTTGGAACAAGATAATAAAGAAGGAACATATGTTCTTTGAATTTTTGAAACAAGGAAGTCGAATTGTGGAAAGAGGACTCATAACAAAAGACTCCTCGGTATATAGAATATGGCTTGTGGATGCCAACTGCAAGTGAGAACTTGGTTATAGCGGTATACAGTTGGGTGGAGAGTCATTGTCCCAAAATCAGTTTCCTAATAGATTTCAATATAAGTGTCTCTCACGTGCTCTCAATCTTGTAATAAAATTAAATGTGACTACATTCTGATTGGACGGATGTTGTCATTTTATGAAGTCTAGTTTAGATTTCATTGCTTATAAAAGTTGGTTGGTATGTTTCTTTGAAGGCATTGGAACTAGATGATAAATCCTTGGTTAAATAGTTAGTTACATCTATGGTGCTCAGTGAAAATTGTATTATAATAGTATGTGTATGATGGTTATCTTCTAATAGTAACCTGCATGGAAATTCCTCCATAATTGCAATATCATGATTTTGTTTTGTTGCAAGCTATTTCCAGCACTACTCATGTTCATATTTTAAAAAGTTAATGATTTCTCCTCTTTGGACCTGATTGACTTGTTTACTTCATATGGTAGCCCCATAACCTTTTCAGTAATTTATGCCCAGTTTAGTGGAATTGTATTTCTATCTTATCAAGCTCAAGTCTAAATAAGACTTATATTTTAGTGTTGTGGATAGTACTATCTCATAGGTTTGAATGAATTAGTTTATGATATTGGCCTTAACATAACATTGCATGCATACAATGGATTCAAATTTATCAAAGATAAATGCTTTATTTCATATGTTTTCTTTTTTTGTAATCATAATGGAATCTGGGTTGGTGACCTTGATAGATTGTATGCACTAGAAGGTGGATATAGAAACAAGAACATAACAATGTGTGGTTGGAAGGATTACGTTCATGAAATAATCAATATGCATACCCTTCTTGTGGTTATCACATGATTCTGACTATTATAGGATCTTACCAGCACTAGCTCCCTGGTAATGATATGTGTTATGTGAATTTCCATTTATATAGGTGCATGAGTTAAAAATTCGGTTCATTGTCACCTGGTTATTGGTTGATCCTAAGAGAGGAGGTTGTAGAAATAATTTCTCTTGAAGGTGTCATTGTTCTGGCATCATTCTATTGAGAAATTGTTTGCCACATTATGCATAAATTACCTTGAATCCGTGGTCAAGGACTATTGGAATCAGCTCTTGAAGAGCATAAGAAACCCTAGGCAAATCATGGAATAAACCCACCTATGGAAACTTTGTTAAAAGGTTGCAAAACAAACTAAGTTAAAGCTTTCAACCCTACAAATTGGAGGTCAACCAGGAGGTTGGATCTCGACATGTTTACACCCTAATCTAAGGTAGGCTAGTTGTGTAGATGGCATATGTTAGGATTTTTAGGTGGAGTTGGGATGTTAGACAGGTCAAGGGTCAGGTTGACCCCAACCCAAAGAACTTACAATGCTAGGAGAAGAAAGGGCAACACCAACCTAAGTCAAAGGTTGGTATTTGGGCTCGAAAATGATAATAAAATGTGCATCGATGGAACCAGGTTAACTTTTGACTAGTCATTTTGCCCACCTATCATGTGGCCTTATCTGTAGTAAAAACACTTCCTAATCACCTACCATGTGGAGGTTAAGATGATGTGGCAAGGTGAAGAGGGCCTATCTTTAAGAGGCCATAATTTCTAATCCATAAGTCAGATTGAGGCAAGCTTTATATCAATAGATCATCTCAACAAGACAACCACAACAATGTCATCTATTTAAAGTTTTAAGGAAGATGTAAAAAGTTGAAAATTTTGGTTCTCGTTCTCATAACTATACTTTGGGAGTTGGATTTCCATAGTGACTAGCTCTTTCTAACTTTGGTTTGGGTTTTGGGGTTAGGATGGGGTGGCTACACATTTTGGGTCTTCCACTGCTCATAAAATATTGCACGTTACTTACTTTTGTCCCTTTATCTCTAAAGATTATATTACTACAATTCAGAAGTGCCACCCTTGTCAAATATTTATGAAGAAAACATGTCATCACCCTACGCTACTTCATCGTATGGTTTCCAGCAAACTCTTTGCTAAAAGAAGCATTGATTCCCTGTAATGTAAGCCAATCTTAGCCAATGGACGTGGCTACATCATCATGGTCGTAGACTACTTTACTAATTGGGCTCAGGTTATGCCTACCTTCTCTAATGATGCCACTATTGTGGCATTATTCATGTTTAACCGTATCATTTTCAAGTTTAGTGTACCCAAGACAATCATGATATATCAAGGTTCTCATTTCCGTAACAAGATAATCATGAAACTAGCAGCCAAATTAGGTTTTAGGCATGAACACTTGAGACCCTATTATCCACAAGCTAATGGGAAAGTAAAGGCCATTAACCATGTTTTTAAAACCATGATTCAATGGATGGTAGGTGATAATAGATCAAATTGGCATCTTATTTTATTTTTCATGTTATGGGCCTATTGGATCTTGGTTAAAATTGTTACCGGATTCACTCCTTTCTATTTGGTTTATGGTGTGGAGGTTGTTATACTAGTTGAAAGTGAAACACCATCTTTGAAACTAGCCATGGAACTTTTTCCCAATACTTATTGTTGCGGAGGTAAATCCCCTCTGCGGACAGAGGTGGATCCCACTAGCCCCACAGGGGTCTAGCAACAATCAAACACGCTGCATGCAAGTTCCTAGCTATACAATTAGAGTCGATCAGGAGACCAACTGGGATCCAAACGCTG
>APFE030394913.1:0-12358 GCA_000404065.3 Pinus taeda
CATTACCCATGATGACAGAACCACTAACTCCTCCACGCAGCCGCATGAAGTGTCAAGGAACCATGAATACGCATAACAGTTTATTTACTTTTCAGTTAATCAGTTGCACGGATAGGCTATCTTAGAAACTTCTATAAATATCTGCGTCTGTGTACGCTCATTAGGCATTTTATCAGTTGTAATTTGATGAACCTGTGTTACATTTTAAAGCATTCTGAACTCTATTTTTAGTGCTATTCTAGCACTCTGTTTTATACATTTTCTGCAATGAAGAAATAGACATAGCACTGTCTTGAAGTTTCCAGATCTCTGAGTTTTCCTTGTGGCTGAATGGAAAGAGGGCCCCTGCTCATTTCTGCCACTGTAAAGTATTTTATGTGCAGTATCATTTTCTTTACTTGTTTATTTCCTTAAGCATGTATAGTTTCTTTTATTTGTTTTCCTTTCTTTCAAGCTGATCAGTGTTATTTCCTTGCAGATTTCTTTAGCCCAGGATTTGTGTGTGTATTTGCTTTAATGTCTAATGGTAGTTGCAGTTGTCTTATTCATTATGCTGCCCTCTTTACTCTGTTTTTTCTAGATTAGCTTTAGTGTAGTTTTACAAGTTGGATGCTAACTAATTTATGCTCTCTTTATCATGAATGGCTTATTTTCAAGAGAACAGAACATTGATTAATTGCAGCTTGTATTTGAGTAGACTTGGCTTGTGATACTAACACTTTTTCCACTTGTTACACATAATCACATATGTAGGAAGCAGTATGTTGGAAAAGGCTTAGTAGTGTTACAATTTGTCAATTAAAGTAGATTAGAGTTTTTATCAATTCTTGGATTTGTCTTCAGCTCCCTTCTCATCGTGTTTTATGCAAATACGCAGTAGAAACAGAGCGTTAGAAGGAGATCATCACTAACATCAATCCTTGAAGTGATTTTCTTATTTTCTTTTATTTGCAGCAATATGAATAGAGACTAATGCCATTGGATTGTGGTCATTTACTTTCAAGTCATTTCAATTTCTTTGCTTTCAATTTCATTTCAAGTTATTTCTCTCAAGCTCTTTCGTTGCAAGTTTAAAGTTTGATTACTTTCTAGACTTATTTCTAACTACTTCCTAATCGTGTTTTATGCAATTACGCAGTAGAAGCAGGGAGTTAGGAAGAGTTGAACATTATAACTGGTCTTTAAAGTGGTTTTTCCTACTAGTCACCTTAGAGCTTGATTACTTTTTGGACTTATTCTTAATCGTGCTTAAACATAGTACTATATGTCGAAAGCAGAAGGTTAGGAAGAGTTGAACATTATAACCTTATAAAACAACGAAGTAAGAAAGAGGTTAACTAAGCACATATAGTGCACCACACTTCATCAGCTTACGAGCCCCGGGTTGACAATTAATACTAGCAATTTAGATAACACTAAATTGACTAAACACCCCCATCATTGCAAGAAGCCAAAGATTATGGTTCTCTCAAAAATCCCACAAGGGAATTTTGTCCCCAAGCCAAAACTATTATTAGAACCTGATATGGCACAGCCATTAATGAGTATCATTTCAAATTCTTCCCATTCAAAAGCTTGCATGTAAAATTTAAAAGTTCATTGAAACCTTGGCTTCATTAAGTGTTGACCATCATTAGAAGTAGAAATCCTTATGATACTTGTTTGAAGATTACTTATGCTATAGCTTAGAGATACACCCTTCTTCTTAACATAAACATATCGTGTGACCTTACATGTGACAAGTATTACAATGAGAAAAGGACCACATGTGAAATGTCATTAGTAATCTCATAGTTGAATTAAAAGAAATGGAACAATGCAAAAAACATTGAATAGAGAAAGAAACTTTATGTCCAATGGTGAAAAGCTTATCCATTTATTCTCTTATAAAATAAACTACCTTCTTTTACAGTCTTAACATCAAACATTAAAAACCATGGTGAAATCATAGTGAAGTTAATCAACATAGAGAGAGAAGAAAGAGTCCACACAAAAAGATGGTATTGAATAAAAATTTTATGATGTACACCCTATCACCTCCCTTCACTTGTTTTAATAGAATTTATTCACATTGTTGAAATATATTCTCCTGAACAAAACTCCAAAATACCCAATCATAATCCTAGGTGTTGGATCAACGATAGATATAAATCAGAAACCTTTCGCATGGGAGAGTTTGTTTTTCCTAGGTAGGTGGGACTACACATGGGTTTTTAACTAATGACCTTAACATCAAGGAGTGCCTTAAAAGTACACCCAATAAACATCTATTAAAAATCCCTATGGGGCAGTGTTGTACTATGTAACAACCCCCCCCATTTATATGAGTAATAGTAATTAATATTTGACATATAAATAGGGGACCATTTTAAATTTTTAGCCTTTGAAAATAAATGCTAACTCTGTAAATTTGCCTTAAAAACCTTAAAAAAGGAACTCATGCTTGAAGCTCTTATCGCAAATTGCATCTCAAAGTTTTCCATGTAACAGTTGTTAACATTCCATCGAAATCCCGAAATGCGATATGACATGATCACACTTCGCAAATCACAAATTGATGGAGCATGCCATTGTGTCAACCCTTAAGAATTTGTGAAATGTGATATTGCGATTCTCGTAATCGCATTTCTCATTAACTTCGAATAACGTTATATGGCAATGTTTGAAAGTTGTGATGTGCAAATAAAGTGTGAAGTGTGGACAAGTTACTGAATTCTAATGTAATAATGAGTGGTTTGATAGAGTAATTAATTCCTCAAGGAGAGGAATTGATGTTTTCAAGTTATCCCTAGTTAACACTGAAATCTCATGTAAAATCTTCCCATGATTCAAAGTCATTTCAAAGAAATCTCTTCCTTAATTTCCCTCCATTGTGTGTGCTAATATATCTCTTTCATTTCAAGCAAGCCTCAAGAGAAATGCCATTGCGAAAGGTAATGCAAAAGCAGAAGAAGTAGAGAATTACAGAGTCTGTTATATCAGAGATGTCACCTATATTCACTGATGAGGAGTGACAGCATGGGAAGTCATATACAACAGACTCAAAGATGAGCGTTCTAAAATTACTGTCATAGAGGTAAAAAATGACTCAATAAAACCGTTGGGGGTCCAATTCAAAGATGTTTCTTACTCCTTCCTTCACAAAATAGGAACAAGAGCGAAAATACTCCCATACACTCATATGATTAGATGGGTGGTCGAAAATCTCAGTATTGAAGACATGCAATTCATGAACTCGAAGATGGAGCTAATGGGGTCCATCAAAGCTGAAGACCTGAAGAAAAGGTATCATATACCTTATCCTCAAGAAATATATGATAAAACATACGTAGCCAACTTCGCGAAGAAAATTGAAGAACTTTTTGAGATGATCCACGGTTGGAGGGTCCTAGAGAAAAAGTTCAAATATGATAAAATGAGTCTGTATCTCGTAGATTCTTTGGAAAACCCCTATAACTATGCAACTTCTATGTTATGTAGGTTATATGGATTACCTAATAATACCAAGTTTTCCATAGAATGGATTCCTTTAATTAATGCTTCTGTCAATTCCCACATAATGAATTGGCCCACTATCCTATCTGATAACCCAGCTATTGCTATTTCTGAGTAGTGTCAAAAGAGATCCACCTCCACAGGGAACCTTCCTCCATTTTATTTCAGTGCCTATATCATGGATGTCATCTGTTTCTATACTAAATTTCCAATAAGGGGTTGGAAATGGACTTTGCAAGACCCCTACCTCATCCATCTCAACCACAAATAGATTTGGGAATCCCATTATATACACCATTTTTATAAAATATGTCATGGTCTCATTTTACCATTACATCAATTTATTTTTAATAAGAAAGTCCCCATGGTTTCTAAAGAATCCACTACAAACCTTCTCGTAGTAGGCAAGTATTTTTCTGAAGAACGGTTTACATATATCGGAGCTTTTGGTATTACAGGGAACCCGCATGTGCTCCCTTTGTATGTCTCTGACAAGACACTAGTAAGAGAAATAGCTCACTAGACTATGGGAAAAGACCTAACCAAGACCATAAAAGATAACAAAAATTCATTATGGCCATCCTTTCCCATTCAATTTTGTTCTTTTTCATTAGAAAAATTCAACCATGCAACCAAGGAATCACTAAGCCTAGAAAGCCTCATGCTCCATATTGAGGCAATTTGATCCAAACAAAATAGCACACAATATTATTGCAGTAAAGATTAATCCCTTTAACAATGAGGCTAATGATTATTAGGATCTTTGACAATCAGCTCAATAATTCAAACAAGCATTGGAATGGGCAAAGGATAATTTGAGTCATGATGATTTTAAGAAGTTTCAGGAACTCGGAAGTCAAAGGCTCGAAACAATTCCATTGCGTTTGTTAAGGGTTGAGGAAAAACCTACTCCCAATGTAACTATGAGGAATGCAGGACCAAATTCTCACATAGAGTCTCAAGTGGATACAAGGAAAGCATAGAATACAGGGAAAGTGTAGGACACAGAGAATACAATGGAAGCTAGCAGAAGGTATGTCGAGAAACACATCATAAGTGACCCAACTAATGATATTGGTGCCGAAGTCAAAAGCAATAATTTGGAGAAATAATGGGACAAATTTAATAAAAGGCTACAATATACTCCTAAGACAACAGATGCCCAAAAAATCACAAAATATCACACTCCTCTACAAACTCAGAAAACTATAGAGTCTAAGTCGATGGTTGAGAAAGGGGAAAGTTCACAACATACAAAAATCATTCTTGCATTCCCCACATTAGAAATTATCCTAAAGGTAACTGAAATTCATTGTTTAGATGTGTTCTACAACCCACTGCATAAGGCTATAACAAGAAGGCAGAGGAAGAGAAGGAGGGTGGAAACACCTCAAATTTGAGTAGGGAATGAGCCGATGGACATAGTTTAGAAGGATATTCCTTCCAATCCTGCTAAAACTTTGACAAGATTGTCGTAGTTTACAGGAGCATAACTGTGGTTCTTTATTCTTAAATGAGCCTTCTTCTTGGCAGCATAAAAATGGACTAAGTCTGCATTTATGATTTGTCTAAAATACTCTAGGGCAAACAATCTCATGGGCACATATTTAGGCACCTTGAAATGGAAAAGTTCACACCCGTACATTCTGATTTTTTTGTAATTTTGCTACAGGTACCAGTCACCTATCTTGTACTGCGTGGAAAGTTGGAGAATCTTCTTCATCTCACCAGGGAGTCTAGGAGGGGGAACTCCCATCAACAGAGTGGATGCTGGATGTACAAACTAGTCAATGAATTCATTATAGTTGTAAGGAGACTCTAGAATTTTGTGAAAGATTGAGGTCCAAAAGATCACAAGCCTTTCATTTCCTTTTGAGTCCAATTTCCTGATAGGGAAAGGAAATTTGTCTGGATGATGATATAACAAAAAATGGTATATAAAAGATGTGTATTTGAAAACTCCTTCCCTATCCAAACTCATGAATTGATCATGGATTTTATTGGCAATGAAAGTGGCATAGTCATAATTGACAGTAGGGGGTTGTCCAGGAGTAAATATTGACAACAAAAATAGAGTAATATCATCAACATATTCATTGGTATTAAATCCCATGATCATGGATATCATGTCAACAATAAGTCTACCAGTTTCAGTGAAAAAGGTCTGCAGATAGGGAGGTGGGGCAGTGGGTTGGTAGTTTGGTAACATAAACATCTGAGCAATGTGGGTTATCTCTGATTTGGGAAAATGAGGAGCTTTTTCAAGTAGATATCCCACGGAAAGAGGAGCAAGGGCCTAAGTGGAATGGAACTATATCATTTCATTAATGGACTTAGCGGTTATGGGAAAAGGAACAGTTTGGGATGGGGACATAACTACTCTATGGATAGGGTCATAGTTGGCACAACATTGATGAATGATATCTGGGAAAACATGAACTGAGGGGAGAAAATACATGGGAAGATTGTATTTCCACAGTCCAAAAAGGTTAGAATTATTCAGATGACTATCTATGATTTGGCAAAAGATTTTAAGATGGTTACCATCACTAGATAGGTATTTTATCTGGAAATCTTTGTCGGCGAGGGTAAATAATCTAAGTCTTTATGGGGCGCGTTCATGGGCATGACATACATGGGGAGGAAATACATGGGAATATTTTAAGATGGTTACCATCACCAGATAGGTATTTTATCTAGAAACCTTTGCTGGCCAGGAGTAAATAATCTAAGTCTTTATGGGGTGCATTCATGGGCACGACATTCAGGGCTATGGGAGTTTCCCTATTTGGTTCTTGTGTATTCAAACTGGAATTCAGACTTCTTGTGGGAAAAATGGAATAAACAGTTGGTTTGAGGTCTCTTTATGGCAATTACAGACTATTTTTAACTTGAATTTGGCTTTATCTAGCAAAATTCCCAGTGGAAAACCGAAATTGCAGGGTCTTAGGGAAAAAATGGATAAATACGTGGATTAAGGAAGAAAACCATACAATGGCAGGTTAGTTGACAGGCTGCAAAGCTCGTACTATAGTCTTGCTGGTCAGGTGGCAGTTGAAAAGCTGGAATAGTGGATTTGGTCATTAATTTGCATGGGAACTGGATGCAATGCATTACAGTGAAAATGACATTTCATCGTTTTTTTAATGAAATTTGGGTTGGCGAGATTTTGTTTTTGGCATTTATTGGATAGATGACATCACCGTGATGGGACGTTTTGTCGTTACACTGAGGGTGGTAAGCGGTTTACCCCGCTGCTTTTGGGGTCAATTAGTATCGGGTTGGTGGCGAGTGAGCATATGGAGTAGGCGACGCATGGCGAGGGTAGGGTGGAAAACCTCCTGGTGATCGCGAGTTAAAGCGCGGTCACTAGGGGGGTCGCGATATGATCGTCAATCGTCGGATGAAAAGGCGGAGATCGGATGGCTGGCGGGTGCTGGAAATGGCGGGGAGTTAATGCAACGAGCCCAATATATTTAACGATGATTTAATCATATCGGGCGTATCACAATTGGTCGGGGTAATGCTCTGAGCCTCTTTGATTTTCAAATACCTTAATACTTAGGGGAAATTAGTGAAATATCTAGGGAATATGTAAATGGAAGTTAGTTATTTGACCTTGCCTTGCTTGAACTACATCAAGTAAAATATTTGACTTGCACTTTGTGATAAAAGTAAAAATCAACACATTCAGAAACATTTCGTCACAATTATCATTCTGCAACACCATTTACCTACCCTACCTACTTAGCCTAACATTTTTTCTTCTTTATTTGGGTGCATTTAGACTGCCAAACCCTTATCAAATCATCCTTTCTTTTACTGGCAAGACTACCTAAGTCTACACTTATTACATCCAAGGGCTCAAATTAAACTGTTGAGCTCCTTTTTATTTACTCTACCTATCTACTTATCTGCGAAGTTTAAACAGTTTGGTCATATTTTATTCGTTATTCTACAACATGAAATTGAAATATGAACGAGCCAAGTTTGAGTTGTTTGACTCTTCATCAATTGTGGAAAAAGTTAAAAGGCTGCACACAATTGCTTATTACAGAAAATGAAATAGTAGTGGCATTTAGACTTGCACACTTTCCTGGTCTATTTTGTTTGTGGTTAATTTCTTTCACTTTTTTGACCAGCTTTATTCTTTTTACCCTTTGATTTTTCTTTTAGGGTATACCCTCTTTACATTTTTTAATTTTTTGATTTTTTGAAAATATGGAAAACCTTTGCAAAAAGGAAAGGTATGAACATATTACAGATCTCATCAATTCAATAATGAAATATCACACCTATTAGTATAGGATCATAAGACAGTCATCAATGTACACTTCCAAGAACTTATGAATGAACTCCTTGAACACTGCGATGACTATGTGAGAAAATATTGCAGGTGCATTCTTGAGTCCAAATAGCATTATAGTGTATTGAAAACAAACCCATTCTATCGCAAGGTCATTTTTCTCATATCCTCAAGCGTGATCTTAATCTGATGGTATCCAGAGAACCCATTAGTAAATGAGTAGGCCTCCTACCCTCCAACATTTTCCAACACTTCATATCTAAAAACATGGATGGGTCATGGACACACGCATCATTAAGCTTCTGCAGATCCACACAAATCCTCATCTCAACCTTCTGCTTCTTGTCTTGAACAACCATCGGGCTCACCCAATCAGATTCTTCAATGGGCTCTATGATGCCTACTTCCAGCATCTTATCTAACACCTGGCAAACCTTTTCCTTGTATTTACGATGAAGAAGATACAGTATTTTCTTGATAGGCTTCATGTCCAGCTTCAGACTAATATTCATAATGCCCAAATCACCAATTATGCCCTTCAAATATGAAAACTTGGTACGAAATAGATCCTGATATTCACAGAGTAACCTAGAAACCTTATCCATAGTAGTGTCATCCCAATAATCTCCAATCTTGGAAAACTTCAGTTCTACATCAGTCCCAATGTTTATTTGCTTTGTTTTCAATAGCACGGTGATGTCCAAATTGTCTATTTGTGGTCCCTCGACTTCGCGATGCCCTTCTGCCTTTGGAATATTAATATTTCTTAGATCATCATCCTCCTCTTCAATGGTCACATTATAACATTCCAACACATTGCGTAGTTGGGTACTCTGGTTTAGTTGGACCCACTCCATAGGTTCTTGTGGCATTATGAAGATAACTGCCTTAATCTTCTATTGGGCTTGATCAATACTGGCCAAGCCATCTTCAAAACATAAGGTCAAGAATATCCCACTTCATGATGCCATCGCAGAGCTTCATTTCTAGATACCAATTCATGGGAATTGTGTCCAAAGTATGGAATAATAGGTGTACCCACTCTAGTTGTGGTTTTGTCCCCTAGGATTTAGTCCACTTTGCTACGTGATTGCACAAGCCATCCTTCCTCCTATATTTCTCAGTCAATGTAGTGTTAAGGAGCCCAGATTGTAACCTCATAATTCTTCTGTAATCCAACCATCCATCAAAGTTATCCTTGTGCATATACCACCATCATACAGGCGTAGCATGCAGTTCCAAATATAATGCTTGTAAGTGGTGATCCTCATGGAATTCATGCTTAAATGCATCCAAAAAATTATCCACATCAGTTAAACCATCATAATAAAGTAAATTCCTAACCTCTAACGAAACACAGCGCAATGATTTCATCATCATATTGCATCACAACATGGATACTTCATGCAAACAATTCTCCCAATGTTTAAACTCTTCATCTGAATCATAGGTGCATGAACTCTCCTGGTCCCATGCAGTCCATCCATTTGTTGTTGGATTGATCTAGTCCTAGTTTCACGTTGTTATTTTATAGATCTGGTCTAGTTCATCCTCACTTTCTTCATAATCACGGATTGGTTCAGTGTAGTGCGCTCCTTCTGCAGGGTCCAATGAAACTACAACTCGAAGTGATTTCCTTTCAAATGACAATGTCATCTTCTCCAAATTGATAACCGCATTCATGTCAATGGTTCAATGAATTCCCCAGAGCACAAGGTATGGATTACTGTTATCAACGATCTTTATCACCTCAAATTTAGTCGCCATGCTCTCACCTTCTATATCAATTGTGGCTCCATATAATCATCCCATAGGCATGATCTTCTACTAGTTCTCCATTTTGGGCTAAATTGGAGACCACTGCAACATAGGTATCCCCATTCTTTCCCATGTTTACTCTGGAAAAATGTTCACATTAGACCTGAGATCCAAAATGACCTGGTCCATCTCATAATCTTTGATTTGACGGTGAGTCTCATCTCTCGCCCTATTCTCACCTTATGTTTGCCAATTTTTATTACCACCCGATGTCCATCAGGGGCATTCTATTTGCTAGTGCATTTGTTTATTAACTCCTGCAAACCTTCCATGGCTTTGTTATTGCATATCAGTTTTATGCAGGTCTCTAAAAACGTAGTAAGCACAGAGGGGTAAACCTCTATAGGTGTGCTAGTTTCTTGCACCTTATCCTGACTTCCTAAGGTGGATGCCTCTACAAAGCTTTTCTTGGCCTCCATAAATGTTTCCTTAGCACGCACTAGATCAAATCCCAGTTCCTCTTCTTGGGCCTTTTAGACCCATCTGTCATGTTCAGGTTAGTTATGCTTATCATCACCAGTCAATTTTCTGCTTCCCAGCACTATATTCATGCTTCGATCTTCCTCACAGGGCTCAACTATCATCACCTGTAAGTTCTGCATAGGTTGTTGAGGATGCGCCTTCTTCTACTACATCCTAGCTATCATCACCAAGCATTCTTCTATAGTGTGGTGAAATTGGCTGCAATATTGACATCATGAGCATGTCTGGTTCTAAGAATCCCACACGTAGTGCCTTGGTGTCCCACAGTTGGAACAAATAACCTGACCCTAGCCTCTAGAAGGCCCTCCTCCTCCTTGGCTTCCTCCTCTAACCTGATATCCTCTGTGTGCTACTCCAGTGCCCTGCTCTGGAGGCTGAGTTTCTTCTTTCATCCGGTATGTAGGTGTCATTTCCTTATCTGTTCATAGATTCGACAGTGGCGTGCATTGTGGCCCACCAATTTTCAAAAGGTGAAGAACAACTGTTGTGATGCCTGGATTAACTTCTGAAGTAAATTGAAATTATCCATCACATGTTGTCCAACAACCTAACAAATATCACACTATAGCATAGTCCCCATGCTCGGTCCTGCTAGATCTTCTCACCTCAATGGATTTTTTCCCCCTCATGTAATATAATTCATGAATATGGAGCAGTGGTCTTTATCGTGCCTCTAGCTCTTACAATTCAAACACCAGACTTCTGCGTGCACCTCTAGTTTAGTCTCCTTATCTTTCTTCAAGCTCAAAAATTCTAAGTAGAGGCTCTGTAACTGAGAGTGAATCTATTGCACCCCTAAGGTCGCATCCTAAATAACCATTGCATGCAACCTCAATGTGATTTCCAAAGATTCCGCCCATGTTACTATCTTATGTTGTGATAGAGAAATATGTAGGTGGGGCAAAAGTGAAGCTATAAACCATTCATGATGCTGAATATCTGTGAACGACATGTTAGCTTCTCAAATCACACATTTCAACCTTTGATCTAATTCCCAAGGCATCTTGTCAACCCTCATCATGATTTCCTTAAATCCAACTATTGACTACGAGTCAGACTTAGGCTTACTAAACTCCTTGCTTAAAGCAGACTTAGTCTTTGCTAGTGATACCAGAGGATTATCAAAACAATAATTAATATACCAAGTTAGCACACAATGTTGTAGAGTTGTAGCCAATTGTGCCTTCTATATATTGTCATCATTAATCTCCTCCACTGTGCACACAACATTCGAAACAAAACAGAACTACTTTGTATCATCACTCTCAATGCCTTTGAAAATCGCCAACTTCATTTTGTTCGACATGTTGAATGGTGGTGGTGGTGAAGGTGTGGGAGAAGGTGCATGCGGTGGAGGTGGAGGTGGAGGTGGAGGTGGAGTGGATGGATGATGTGTCCACGAGAGAGCCCTTGTTATCAGCTAGATAGCACTTGACGGTGAGGTCTGTGCCTCTCCCTCGTCATCGCTGGAAGGAGGTCTAATTAACAAGCTATATTCAATACCTAATCTCTCTCAATCTCTGAAGAGTTTTCCACTTCGCGTAGCTCCAAACATCAAGGCAATGGCATAACCCATTTTTCACATAACAACATTTTAATCCTAATATTCAAAGATCTTAAATACTTACATCGCATTCCTTTGAAAAATCGTCGCTCCACTTCACTATAATTGATTGAGGTAACAACTGTGAATTTTGTAACAAATCCTCCTATAATTCGATCGAGACGGTAATCGATAGCCTGCATGATCTTTTCTTCAGAGGATTCTAATCATCATACTATTTCTAGAGTCCACATTATTGGAATATCAATCTTCCATATTCCCTAGTTGGCTTTCAATTAGCTAACCACTCATATATTTCAATGGGAAAAGCACAGAAGAATATCTCGTGTATCTTCGTGTATAGGTACCTATTCAACCATTGTTCCTTTGATAGGCATGGATTCCTATTTTCTTGTGCCGTGAACTCATGAATCTTATGATCCAACCACTTTTCAATTTCTTTGTTGGTTGGATTCCATTGATGCGACATCACACATCTCTTTCAAGTAGATCTTGGTCCCCACAATAGAACCATTTGTTGGCATATGGGGTCCTGACCCATGTTCATATTTAGTTGCACCAACCAACAAACCCCTACACTACTAGCCCTTTCAATAATAACCTGTGTAGTGCAGGCTGTAGCCTCACCCGAAGTAGTATAGGGCGATGCAAGAACTAGGTTTCTACATCCAGAGATGACTGTGATGTTTTTT
>APFE030394916.1:1844-56159 GCA_000404065.3 Pinus taeda
ACATCAATTTTACATTTTTGAAAAACATCATGGAGCGTACCATATTTAAGATTGTCCTATTCATTCTTTCAGCTACTCCGTTCTGTTGGGGATTATAAGGCACAGTTGTTTGATGTTTGATCCCATGTTGGCGACAATAGTTTTCAAATTCATTTGAAGTGTATTCTTTTCCATTATCAGTGCGAATAGAGCCAATATGAGATTGTGCATCATTTTCAATCCACGTATGGAAGTTCTTGAATGTTTGAAAAGCATCAGATTTGTTCTTCAATAAATAAACCCAACACATTCTGGTATAGTCATCAATAAATGTCATCATATATTTATTTCCATTTGCAGAAAGAACAAGCATTGGACCACATAAATCTGAATGAATGAGTTCAAGTTTTCTATGCGCTCTTGAATGTGAATCATGAAAAGATTGTTTGTTATGCTTTCCTAGAATGCAAGCATCACATTGCTTAAGTTTCCTAGGAATTGCAGGCAAACCAGCAACACCATTTTTCTTCAATAAGTGGAGACTGTCATAGTTCAAATGTCCAAATCTAGCATGCCATAATAAACTTGATGGAAGTGTACCTTCTTCATGATGAGAATTGTATGAGAAATGTTGTGCATGAGCAGAGGTACCTTGCAACTTGAGAAGCCTTTCTTCTTCTATTCCCCTCATGACAAGTGAGTGGTCAGATGCTTTTCTCACCTCAAGCTTGTCATCAAACATATGAATGGAGTGACCTTGTTGGTGGATGTGGACCAAGGACAACAAGTTTCTCTTTAGCTGTGGGAGATATAGAACATGACGCAGAAGAAAGTCTGGATGACCAGGCAATTTGAGCCTGACTGTGCCAAGCCCTAATGGCTTGATTTTTGATTGGTCTGCAAAGTATACTGCTCCATCAACATTGTCAGTAAATTCTTCAAAAAAATGTTTTCTATGAGTCATGTGGAAAGTTGCTCCTAAATCAAGAAACCAATCATTTTTCCAAGAAGCAAGTCAAGCATTAAATAGATCTTCATTTACTCTGATATTACATCGTGCCACAATATAATGAGCGGATTCAGGTGCTTTACCTTTGTCTGTGTCATTAATTTTACCTTTCTGTTGGTTTCTTTTCTGCTCAATTTTGTCCCAAGGTAACTTGCATGTGGAGGCATCATGTGATCCATTTCTTTTGCAGCGTATGTAGTGCAAATATGACTTTTCTCCTTGAGAGTGTCTGCCCCCCTGCCTCTGAAATATCTTCCTCTTCCTCTTCAACCACCTCTTCCTTTGGAAGAATCTTGGGCAAGATTATTTTCTTTATGAGCAAGGCACTCAGCCTCTTCAGAACATTCAGGGGTTGTCTTCCTTCCAAAAGCTTTCTCTCTTCTAGCAATTTTTTTCACAAGAGAATCAAATGTAGTATCTTTGAGATTTCCATTTGCTTGCAATGACTCAAGATAATTGGAGTAAGTGGGATAAAGTGCCTTGAGAAAAGCAATAAGAGGAATATCCAATTCAACCTTAATGGCTTTGATATCATGCATTACAGATTTTACTTCGGATGCAAGAGCAAGAGGATCATTATTTTGTAATTCAAGAGTGAAGAGTTTAATCATGAGTTGAACAACTTCAAGTGCAGAATGTGAGTCATAGAATTGTTTCAACTTTTGTAAGGCTTCGAAAGCAGTTGAAAATGGCAAAATATGGTGACTCACCTCTTCACTTACAGATGCTGCAATTAATGCATAGGCTTTGTTGTTCTTATTTTCCCAAACGGTGAACTCTTTGTCTGAAGTAGGTTGTTCTAGCTCTTCGTCTCCATCTCCAACACACACTCCTTTCCACAACTCATTGAAAATGAGGGTGTGTTTTATAATTCGGGACCACTCAGGATAGTTCTCCTTACCAGTGAGAACTATTCCCACAATGGATATGATTGAATGCATTGTAAAATCTTGTACTTAAAAAAAAAAAAAAAATAAATAAATTATGCTGGCAAAAAATGTGCTTGCTTCAGAATAATACAGCCTTATTCTTCCTTCTTGATTAGGTAAGGAATTGATTTAATATACAAAGAGTAAAACTGTATTCTATCCATATAGAATATCACCATTTTTTTTTTGCATTAGAATATGGTTGCAATTCAAGATAAACAATATCAACTGCTCAAAAGCGAAAGAACACCTATCATAACTTGAATTCTGATGTAATTCGGAATTTGCCAAAAAAAAACTTGGACGGATGATTTTCTCATAAGTGAGTGGTCAGATGCATGAAAGCTCAAATCCTACGCTTTACGCTTTGATACCATTTACACCTTGACATCGCACTGATACAATTGTCTCCACCACTGTTGCCGTCGCCACCAACACCATCTCGGGTAATATATATTATCACGCTCTTCATCGCACACAATTATAGTTAAGTGTGTTGATCATGCTCTATTGTCACACTCTTCACCACACTTATATATGAGAAATCTGGCTAAATACAGATAATGGCGTGATCAAACGCATTTGAGCGTTTTCATGTAATGAAGTGAAGCTACATTTGGAGTTTCTGGCTTAATGAAGGCATTGGCGTTAGTGTGGACTAGAGGAATATAGGATGGATCAGAGAATTTTCAAGACAAGAACACGCCTGGACCATGGCCACTGAGAACGGAACCCTTACCGCATGATACAAATCACAACCGTAAAATGTTGAAGACAGGGCTAACAGGACAGGATTTAGAAGTAATCTCTCTAGCGAGACTGATTGCACCTCTGGCGATTTCTCGACATTTTCCTCACCACAAATTTCACAAACTATGCTAATTTGACATAACATAGAAACGATATGGACGCCATTGCAATGTGGGGCTAGGAACGATTGAGAAATTTGGAAGAAAAGGTCTATGAAAAGGTAGACACTGTAACTGTGCTCGTCCAACGATATTCACCCAACAGAACTGCTTGGAGGGCGGACTATACCAAATGGTTTGGAGGGTGAACTATTCACTGCAAGAATAAAACATATACTAACACCCAACATAACGGTTTGGAGGGTGGACTATACCAAACGGTTTGGAGGGCAGACTATTCACTGCAAGAATAAAATGTATATTGTGCATGGAGCAAGCTTCAGGCAACTGACACCATTAGTAGCGTACCATAACGTTTACCATGGGTAGCGTATTATATGGGAAATGAGCAGCGTATTATATGTCAGAGCAAAGTGGAGGAGCAAATATTTTATATGTAGCTGAATATGAATATGAATAAAAGATAGAGAGCAATGTTTTCTATGCAAGGCAGAACATAGGCAGAATAGGGAGTTACAAAGCAGAGGGAATCCAAAAATGGCGCTAGATATGATACCATGTCAGACCAAGCAGTAACTCCTCAAAAACAATTCGTTGATATTCATATAGGTTGGTCTTTATTATATACATGAGGGAGAGACTGTTCAATTCATCTCTCGATGACTATTCATATTCTCTATTATTTATTTACATCAATTTCAGTTATTCACCCAATCCTGATGATTAGGTGTCAACAGTCCTAAATGTGCTCCATCATTGAACCCTTTTGTTTAAGATTTATCAATTGGCTAAAAAAGTGTTGCTTTTTGTATCCTCATAATGTGCTATCATTTCTTCCGTAAAAATTGCCCAAGTGACATTTTGCTTACGAGAGCAAAGCCATCGATACCATACAAACTGATTTGGTTCCAAATATAAAGTTGCAATACGTACCTTTTGTGTGTTTTTCACATTATGGAGATCGAAAAATTGCTCCATCTGTAGTATCCATGTTTTGGGATCCTTGCATCAAACTTCCTCATATCGATTTTTTGGAACATGGTGGGTCTTCAATCCAACATTAGAGTCTATGAAATCATGATTAAAATTTCTTTTGTTCTCATCATGAGTTTCCTTTACTACCCTTTCACCATCAGTGACCATTTCTTGTAGCAACTTATTCAAATTTATCTTCAATTCTTCCATCTTATTGTCCATGCCATTCATCTTAGCTTCCACGCCATCCATCTTAGCTTCCACGCCATACATCTTAACTTGCATGCCATTCATATTAACTTCCACGCCATTCATCTTGGCTTCATTTACCTTTAGTGAGAGAGAAATTTGTTGTATTTGGTCTTGTAATTTTGATATATCAAGTTGCATTTCTTCCTCTTCTTCACGAGTCATGCTAGAGCTTTCAGGTTGCTTATTAGATGTTTCCATTTTATTTCTTCGGGGCATTAATTAATGCTAATAATTCTTCACTATTCCCTTTGAATTCCTTCAAACTAATTTTTCAAACCAATTTTATGCAAAATTTAAAAAAAACTACACATCTTTTTTTTCACTTTGTAAGAGCTCGATATTTAATCTCTTGTATCTCTGTAACTGCGGATATCGAATATCTGGAATCTCATCCTACAGTATCCCTTTGAGTCCTCTTTCTAACCCTACAAGTCTGATCAATATTGGATTCTCCAAGGAAGAGTTATGCCAAATCTCCCACGGTGTCCTGATTATAAACCAGTTCAGTAGAGCAAAATTGTACGACATGCCACGTGTCACTGTTTCGACCTTAGTACCTGAAACTGATACAAAAAAAACTACAGGTCGTCCTCTTTCTGCAACTTCTTATGAAATTTCAATTTGATGCTCAAAACAAAAGTTATGATGATTTTCCCTAGGTCACCTATTTGGAATTTAATTCGGGAGTCTACAAAAACTCTAACTTCCTCAGATCATATCTCCACAAATATAATGAGACAAGTTCTTAAATTCGAACCCGAAGTTTAGAACGATTTCGGCTCAAATGGGTTTTTTTTGTAGCTTCTTAAATGTCGCAGAAAAAAAAGTTATAGCGAAAATTCCACGATGACTTGTTTGGCGCAGCGAAACCCTAGAATCCAAAGCTCTGATACCAAATGTTAGGAAACCAACTCACAAAAAGATAGAAAAGATAGATCAAGGCCTTAGAATTCAGCCTCTTCGAGGGGGAAACCTCCTTTACATTACATAATGAACAATTCTTGGATGATACAAATGACTAAACCTCCCTTCTATATATAGGAGTCCAAGGGGTCACAATATAATCAAGCCAACATAACAGTAATAACATAAGGGCACAAAAATAACGATATTGGGTTTCTATGAGACATACTAATAACAATATGGGGACAATAAGGGCACAATAATAACAATAAGGTATACAATGACAATAGTAATGGGGGAATCACTAGTATTATAGGGGCCTAACAGTGTCCAACATATCTCTGAGCCTCCTTCAGCATAACATGTGTGCCAAAGAGTTAAGTATGCAATTAATCATCTTGGCAGATATATTACCCTTCTCTAGTTTGTTCTTGCAATTTGAGGAGCTACATTTAATTCGATTCATGGGACATGACATTTGGTAGGGACGCCCTCATCCACCATAAGATTGTCATGTTCCAAGAGGACTGCCCTATTTGCTTGCTCATTCCGCGGGCTTATTATTTTCCCTTTTTATGTGAAAAAATTCTACAGGTTCAAGCTTATCCATCAATAAAATTATTATTTATGTGGTTGCAATTAGATCATGATCCTTGTTTTAAGGCCACTTGATATATTTGTAAATGGTAACGAGTCACAAAAAACTGATAAATGGGTGATTCCTTTGTCTAAATCCAATCTCAATCCTTGCCATAAGCCAAGTTCTTCCGCCTGATTGTTTGTGGCTACTCCCAGATCCCATGCAAACTTTTTTTCCAAATTTTTCCATCAAGGCAGAGAATAACCCCTCTGGTTCCAGCTTCCCCCCAATTTATTTATTATTAATATATATATATATAATTAAATATTATATATATTATAATAATATGTATATATTCATACGTATTATATATAGATATCCCCCTGTGGATCCATGCCACCTCACCTCTCACCACCCATGTTTGGACTCACAAAACTCATTTTTTGAATGCGGAAAGTTGATTTTATTATGATCAAAAACATTTATTTAGGTAAAAAATTATTCTAAGTAAAATGATATATATACATATATATATATATATATATATATATATATATATATATATATAATATAAATATATAGAATTAAACTTATTAGACCTTCAACCTTTTTTCTCGACCCCATGAAAATCAACCAAACCAAATTTATCTTTTTAATTTAATGTTTTCATGGTCACACACACACACACACACACACTATAAAATGCCCTCGTGGGTTCCATGCCACATCACCTCTTACCACCACGTTGGGCTCATAGACTCATTTGTTTGAATGGTGAAAGTTTGATTTTATTATGGGCTTCCAAGGTACAAGTTTTCTTTTATATATATGTAAATGTCCGGACCTCCAACTTGTTATTTCTCCCAACCTCCATGAAGATCATCCAAATTGAATTTATTTTTTAATTTAATGTTTTCATGGTCATATTCATATATATATTTTTAAGATTCCCTCATGTGGTCCATGCCACCTCATCTCTCACCACCACGTTGGGCTCACTAACTCATTTGTTTGAATGGTGTGTAGGTTTTAACCCTTTACAGAAATTACCTGCAAATGAATTCTTAAAACATAAAAATATACAATGGCAATAACATGAAGCAAATATACACAAAGATTTTCCCTTGGATCCCAAAATTGAGACTACCAGATTGATTTTTCATTATATTTCTTTCAATGTTACAATATATATATATTATATTATATATATATATAATATATATATATATGCCGAAGCATTCATAAACCCCAATCCACTAACCCTGGATTAGAATATAACCATAGTTCCCTTAATCGGATCTACAAAATACCATGGGCAAAAAATCATCATGCCCAAAAGCATGTGCAAAACCCGTGCACAAAACCATGGGTAGGTCTGCCCACCGTCTTTGGGTCCGCATAAAAAAAAATTCCCGAGGTGCTGCCCGAGACCTCATGCAAGGGGGCTACCGCCCCCATTGCTCCCGATGCACCATACAACACATGATTCTAGTCGTGGAGAGAATATAACACACACCCAACATGGCAAAATTTCGATTTTATTATGATCACAACATGGTTTTAATTTAGATCAAAAATGATTTTAATTTACTTCAAAAATTAACTATTTTTGCCTTCCTCCATGCTTTAGTTTTATTTCATGCGAATAAGCTTGAACTCGTTAAGTTATATAAACACTAAATAATTAAGTTTCCCCGTGCATGTGGGATTTTAGTTTTTAACTTTACTTGTTCAATGAAACACACAAACTATTCGACAAATTACACATAAGTTGTTACAGGACTTCAACTTCTAGAGGGGATATCTCGAGCTACATGGCACAAAATTAGGCCCAAGATAGCTCATTGGAAAGAGAAAATCGAAGAAAACAATATGGAAACATTTATTTCAACAAATGCACAATATAAACCTCCCAAAAATTAAGCAGAAAAGGGATACTTTTTTTTTGTTAAATCTAAATTTATAGGTTATTTTTGGTATGGAACTTGATGCCAAAACATTATAGTTCTCTAATCTCATCAATATACTATCTATCTATCAAAATTAAAACGATAGAAAATGATTTGGCTCAAATTTTAGAATTTTTTGGTAATTTGTAAGAATCAAGTTTTCTTTGAAAGATTAACTTTGATTATTTTAGATTGGGGTTTTGCTTTAAAGTTTTAATGGAATTTTAAATGATAATTTTATGAATAATTTTTACAGAATTTGTAGAAGGTTGTTACCAATTGGAGATTCGGGATTTATGAATTGAAATTGCAGATGGGAAAAAAGGATTATTCATATCCTAAAAAATCGTAAACAATTTTCCCGAAGTTGTCAGGAAACAAACTTCTATTTTTAAAAATACAACTCTGTGATTATAAATAGAGGGTTCGTAGAATATTGCATGAGACGCTGAACCAAAGTAAGAAGGAACTTATATTATTGTGATATTTTCTTCTCAAATCACAGTCCCAAGATGGTTGGAAATTTTTATACTTTAAGATATTAGTTTTGTAATTAGAGGATTTGAGTAAACTTTTTGAAGAACGGTTAGGTGTTGATGTATCTCTAAATATTATGAGTACAACATGATCTTTTAATTTTTTGAAAGACATTGCTGGTATTTTATTCTATCGTTTTCATTTATATCAATACATGTTGAGTGTTGGAATGTACTTTTGTCTTCTCTTCTAAAACGATAAAGTATATTGTAATGCCGAATTGTTTTAATTAACTTAGATTTATCTCAATTTATTTTAAGTGAATCGACATTCATTTTCTAATATTCAAAAATAGAGTTAACAGTCTTTCTCTCGTTATCAAGATAGATTTATTTTCTATCATTTAGAGTAGTTTCATTATATACAAATAAACATTAAATATATATAATCAAATTTTCATAAGATCTTTAAACAAAGCCCATAAATTAAGTTAAGTGGTTGACTAGACCCACATTATAGACAGGGTTATCACTAATTTAAACATTTATAGTGTTTTCTCAAAGTGTTGCATTTGAGTGATTTCCCCATCCCCTGTTGTTCAGATTGTTCATGCAGATTCACTCATACACAATAATATGTATATTTGTTAATATTTACTTGTAAGTATTTAGGATGATTAGATTAGATTAGTTTTCTTTTTTAATTAGTTTTAATATATATATATTTTTAGGTTAGATTAGTATAGGCAGCAAGGCCTTTATTCTTGAGAGTATATAGCCACACCAAATGAATAGGGGTCTAATTGGGAACATGATTGGGCCAATACTCACTCGTTGTTGGAGGAATTCTTTCGCCTGTCAAGACGAGGGAAAAAGATCCTAGGGAGTATGGTTCCAATGCATATGGTACCGAGGGAAGAGGCATGCGAAGATACAATTCCAAGGTATGTAATCACAAGGAACATGACACCAAGGAGATGGTACCTAGAGGAAACAGTTTTAGGGGAAGTGTTACGATCCCAATCAAAGGTAGTACCAAGAATGAAATACTGGGGGAAGTAGTCTCGGGGGATACCAACTCGGGGAAGGTGGTACTAGGAAACCACAACACCATGGAGCAATGAATGTGTTGGTACCAATATGATGTGTGTACCATGTGGACCCCCACATGGTTGTGGTGTAGCACCACATGGGTGCCACATATACTTCTCTTGATGACATGGCCTCTTAAATAGGCTAAATTATAAGGGGAAGCTTTCTACCTTAGACTCAGATTAAGATAAAATTTATCTCGCCAGAAAACTTTCAACGAGCTGAATTAATGGTGGCATTAGTTTTAGGATTTGAAGAGTTTGTGAAAAGAGGTCGTTGTAAATCCATATTCTTATCAGACATTGGATATCAAGTAATAAATGAATAACATTCCCACAACTTGAGCTAATTTAAGGGAATGGGAGTTGTTATAGATTGGTACTAGAGCCAAGGTTCAACACTGGACTTGAAGGGGTTCACACACACAAAATAGAATTCAATTTTATATGGATAGTAAATTAAATTTTTATATGAATGTTGATTTAAACATGTATTTGATGTGATTTCTAACCGAGATGGAATTATTATTTGTCCTTTTGTTTTTTGAAAATATGTAACTGACATGGGTTTTGTTTGTTTGAATGGCTCCAGGTTAGCATGCTTGGTGTTGACATGCCAAGGCTATGAGTACTATGTTTATGCATGATTTAACTAAAAATTGTGTGTGTGATAACACATAAGACGACACAAACTACATAAGAAGGTAGAGGAGTGAGCAACAAAATGGTACAATACAACATAGAGAGAACCCATCCTAATCAAGAAGGAGATTCAATTGGAAATAGGACATAAGATTGGATGGAAACCCTTATCTTAAGAGATGAAATGAGGAGCTACAATGCAAAAAATGAAAATATATTTAGAGCCCAAGAAAGGAAAGCAAAGGTGAATGTAGTGATATTGTAGAACTTTTCAGATCTATCAGGACAAAAGCAACATGAACCTGGTGCTAGTTAATTCGACAAGCATAAATCCAAGAAAAGTCCATCTAAAATCTGGAAAAATGGAATGGAAATCGATAAGGTAGAAGGTAGCAACTCAAAGGAGAGGAATAGGTAAATAAATGAAGACATAGTGAAAGGAGGATTTCCACTTATCACTACTGAAATAGAAACAAATAACAATGATCAACTATTCAATGTTATTACTAGGATAGGAATACACCACCAACAAAGCAAGAGTGAGAAAAACACAATGCCAGAAGAATTCAAGAAAGAAAAGCCCCATATTTTTGATGGAGAGATTAGGAAGAGTGAAGTAGAAAAATCTTGGCATTTGGGCTTAAAGAAGTACTTCATAGTCGATGACTATCGTGAAAATATGGAGGTTGAGGTAGCCATTTTTCACTTGAAAGGAAAAGTTGACAATAGTGGGAGGATCTTAAAAATGTCAATAGAATAAGAGAAAAGGAACTGAATTGGAAAAGATTTGAGAAATATTTCTAAGAAAGGTACCTATCGGAGATGTGTTATGACAACAAAATCAAAGAGTTTCATGACCAAAAGATGGGATAACTCACCTTGGATGCCTACACCAACAAATTTTTGGAGCTACTAAGGTATGTTCCCTACATGAGGGATGAGAAGGTGAGGATTGAGAGATTACCATAGTTCCCTAGTGTTTTACCATAGCCTTACCAAGACATAATTGAAATCGATGAACCAAAGGCAATGGAGGGCACTATCAGGAAGGCCAAATATTGCTATGATTAGTCCAAGCATAAGGTTGAATTCTGAACATCCTGGGAGAATAAAGATAGGACTAGATTTAAAGGGAAAGGACTAGAATCCTTAGGGTACAAGCACCGGGGGAAATGACAAGTTCAATATACTTTCTAAAGGTGAGTTCTAGTGGAACTTCCCTAGTGACAACATCTATCGTCCTATCAAATCATCAAGTGAAGAGATAGAGTAACCCAGGACGGGGTCATTGTAGTGTTGGGGATGTCGAAAGGATTATATGTTAAGGGATTTCCCTCATAGATAACAAGGTAGTAAGAAGTTGTGCAATGTTTAAGAGGAAAAATTAGTGAGTGATGTGCCTCAAAGCATACCTTGGATTTATGTGGCATTGTACAATAAACAACCATATAATCAAGCCTTAGTGATTGAAATGGAAGTCATTGTTGCCAAGCAACTATAGAAATTGCAAGAAATTTGCTACTGCTAATGAAATCAAACATAAATCAAGAGAAAAAAATTTCTTCTACTATTCCATGGAAAGGAAAACACACAATAGAAACACATGCAACTATCAAAACACAAGGAACACAATGATTTTACAAGGGAACCCAACCGAGAAAAACCTGTCTCTTGTAATTACAATGTCTTTCTTCACCTCTGCAGCACACCCTACACTGTAGAATTGTTCTCCTGCTTCTTGACTTTTTATGGCCAACACTTATCCAATTCAAGCCTCGACTAACCTCCTGTTTCCTTGTGCAATCCATGAAATTAGCTCCTAAATAATAGGGAAATTCCATATTTCTTTGCACAAATCCAAGGGGAATTGATCACCCGCTTAGTGAAAAAACATTGTAAACTCAACAATATACAATTATAAATACAATGTGCCCTTTCCATCCACTCAATCAGGAAATTCGGATTCAATGCATGACTGGGTCTATTTTTAGCTGATTGACTAGTTAACTCAAAGATCAGTGAGTTAACAACAATCATAACTACTCAAATGACCTTCAACTGAATCAACTAATGACTAGAGCTTAGTTAACTAAATTCAACTAACAATAACTCAACTATATTGCTAGATCTTAGCAATCAACTCATGCACAACTCTACTTCTAGCTTATAACTCGAATTTACTGATTTAACTAGTACACAAGGCCGTGTCACTCTAGTTAACTGCAATCCAGGTCATCCTGTTTATGTGGAAAATCAAGTTTATCCATTTGACTAAGGCACAAGTCAAATGAAGCCTTTTCTTGCTACAATTTAAACACTCCCTCTTAGCAAGAAAAGGATTATGCACAATCCCAATCCTGCTCTAGTGGAATGTATTGTAACAAGACTCCCTCTCACTATTTCTATTGCTACTACAACAACTGCAACTGAGAAGCATCCAAAATACTGAATCGATTATGTCTCTGTGCTGTAACTGTTCCCTGAGTCTATTACTGCTACTAGCCTACAACTATTGCTCAAAATTTGACTTCATCATCTGACACTAATCCTCCTCATACTGAATATTGTGGGACCTTGTAGCAAGGTAATGATACATGAGAAGAGTATAATGCAACTACTATTGCTCTCCTATGGACCCTGCCCAAATATTTTTAACTCTGGGACTAAGGCTCTACATCTCCCCACCTCATTTATGGAGGTATGGCTACATGCATGGTGAAATCTACCTCTAGCTTGTAGATATTTTTCACTCTAACTCCAATTTGTTTCACTTGTCCAATAGCAACATGCTTCAAAAAATATTTTCCCTTACTGAACACCACATCATAACCTTTGTCCTCCAATACAACTACCTAAATCAAATTTTCCTTCAGCCCAGGCATATACACTACATTTTTCTAGTGAATATGGGAGCCTAACCCCCTCTTAAAGGTGACAAAACCAATTCCTTTGGTACTATACCTCCCATCATCTCCAGATTTTGTGTGCAATTTGGGATCCTTCTCCTCTAGGATACCAAAGAATTCCTTGTTTCTTGTCACATATGACATGAAGCACCAAATTCCAAGTACCACTCACTCCCTCTTACTGTGCTTGACATGCAAGAAAAGAGGGTGAATTCTAACTCAAATTGAGATACCAGAGCATCTCTTCCTAGTCTCATTGTATGTTCCTGGCTGGATTTCTTGTGCAGACACTTGGTTACATAATGTCCTTATTCACGATAATTTTTTTTATTTTTTTATTTTGCTAAGGTCCTTCTTCTTACCCTTGTTCTGGATGTATAATGCCTCACCTTGGGCCTTCATGGATTTGAACTTCTTTCCTTTTCGAACTTGATCACAATATTCTTCCTCATATGCAATGGATGTGACACCATTTAGTGTTTCTTCTTATCTCCTCCTACACCAAATCAGACCAAAGTCTCTCCTAATCTGGTGGCTTGTCTCTTCCATGACTAAATCCTGATATTTGTGCATGGATTTTGGAAGGCCAAGGAATGCTAAACTCACAAGTTCAGATGATGGCACATTTTCTCCTACTCCTCCAAGTTCATCTCGAAATTGAGTGAATATGGATAGGTACTGAGGAATGGTTTCATTTTTCTACATTCAGATGCTCCTCAATTTATCTCTCAAAGCCAATTTCTTGGCTTCACTACTACTTTGGAAGAGATCCGTGAGAGTTTTCCACATTGCAAAAGGAGTCCCCTTTCCATGCAAGTTAGAAACCACATGATCTCTGACACCCTCCAGAGTAATTCTCTTTTCTCTTGTTGTGTCTTTCTTCCACTGAGCGAATGCTTGTGCATCTAATGTTGTTGGATTTGGAATATCAATTTGTGTATATTTCCATACTCCATTGTCATCCATAACAACTTCCATCTTGTCTTTCCAAGCTTAAAAATTTTAGGTGCCCTCCAATGCATACTCGAACCTCAATCTGTTGAAAGACATTTTTCCTGCACTAAAGAGAATCTACGCCAAGAACTCTGCAAATCGAAATTTGTCTAAGAGAAGATCTGGAAAAAGGTTTCTATGTAGTCTTCCGTAGCTCTGAAACCATGTATAAATTGCAAGAAATTTTCTACTTCTAATGAAATCAAATTGAAATCAAGAGACACAAATTTCTTCTACTATTCCACGGAAATGAAAACACACGATAGAAACAAATGCAATAACACACAACTATCAAAACACAAAGAACACAATGATTTTACAGGGGAACCCAACTAGGAAAAAACCCTTCGTTGCTTTGCATTAATTCATGTGAGAAAGAGAAATAATAACAATGTCTTGCTTCAAATCTGAAGCACACCTTGCACTTTAAATTTTTTTACCAGCTTCTTGACCTACTATGGCCAGTAGTTAGCCAATTCAAGCCTCATCCAACCTCTTATTTCCTTACACAATCTAGGAGGAAATTAGCTCCTAAATAATTACGAAATTTCCTATTTCCTTGCACAAATCCAAGGGGAATTGATCACCTACTTAGTGAAAAATCATTGTACACGCAACAACATACAATTATAAATACAAATGTTCCTTTTCCATCCGCTCAACTAGGAAATTCAAATTCCATGCATGAATGGTCTACTTTTAGTTGATTGACTAGTTAACTCAGAGATCAGTGAGTTAACAACAGTTATAACTGCTCAACTGACCTTCAACTGACTCAACTAATGACTAGAGCTTAGTTAGCTAAGTTCAACTAACGATAACTCAACTAGATTTCTAGATATTAACAATCAACTCATACACAACTCTACTTCTAGCCTATAAATAGAATTTACTGATTTAACTAGTAGACAAAGCCATGCCACTCTCGTTAATTGCAATACAAGTCATCATGTTGATGTGGAAAATCAAATTTTTCTGTTCAACTAAGGCACAAGTCAAATGAAGCCTTTTCTTGCTACAATTTCAACACCAGCTTGTTTCAATTTTAATTGATCTAGGTTATAATTTTAGTTATGTCAGCCCTAAAATTGTAGAGACATGTGCTTTGCAGAGGAAACCACATGCCAAATCATGGTTGGTCCAACTAGCGATGGGAGTCAAAAGGAGAGTGATTAATTTTGTGGAGTCATGCCACCTGGAAATAAGTGGCATGCCCACAATAGTTGCACTCAATATTTTTCCATTTGGTTCATAAGATATTTTAATTGGCACGGACTAGCTTGAATCCCACAGGAGCAAAGTGGACTATTATGGTAAATAATTGGAATGCATCAACAATGAAGGAGAAGAAAAAGTATTGCAAGGAATAAGAAAACATGTCTTAGTAAGGCAAATTTTAGTGCTTCAAGCTAAGAAATGCAACTAGAAAGGGTCGGCCTTGTTTATGATCCAAGTAACCAATGTAATATATTTCTAGAGGGAGTGTTGGGATTGCGACCCACAAGGGAAATTGGTTTCTCCTTTGAATTGTTTCTTGATTTTATGTTAGTTTCTAAAGCCTCGTATCATATGACCATGCTAGAGTTGGTAATTAAAGCTACATTAAAAAGAAAAGTTGGATAAAGGGCAAACCAGACCTATTGTATCACCTTAGGGAGCCCCAATGTTGTTTGCAATGAAGAAGGATGGAAAACTACATTTATGCATTGATTATAGGTAGTTGAATAAAGCTACAGTGAAGAATAAATACCCATTGCCCAGAATTGATGATCTATTTGATTAACTGAGAGAAGCCACAATGTTTTTCAAGATAGATAGTAGATCTAGTTATCATCAAGTCAGAATTAAACATGAAGACATTCACAAAGAAATCTTCAGGACGAGATACGAGAATTATGAGTTTGTGGTGGTACCATTTGGGCTCACAAATGCCCCAACCACATTCATTTGTTTGACGAACAATGTCCTCAGCTAGTATTGGAATAAGTTTTTTGTAGTTTTTGTTGTTGTTATTTTGGTCTACTTGAAAACCAAAGAAGAACATGAAGAACACTTGAAGGCAATGTTACAATTATTGCGAGAACAAAAATTGCATGGCAAGCTTAGTAATTGCGGTTTCTTCTAATCACACTACAATATTTCAGATGTGTCATCTCAAAGGAAGGAGAAGTTATAGATCCAAAAAATATTAAGGCTATAACGAAGTGCACCACTTCTCAAAATGTTATGGAGGTTAGATCCTTCATGGGATTCGCTGAATATTACAAGCGATTTATTCAAATTTTTTCAAAGATTGAGCATCCAATCATAGTTTTACAAAAGAAAGAAGTGAAATTTGTATGGACATTAGAGTGTACAAATATCTATGCTTTATGATATGTGCCAACAAACTAGTACATTAGGCCCAAGCATATAGATGGCTATTATTATTTTAGGGATTTGAATTTGAAGTGATACTCCAATGAGGGCAAAAGAATGTCACGCTGGACCAATTGTCTCGACTAGAAACAAGAGAAGAATCGATGGAATTTGACAACGACTTGTTGGATGCACATTTATTTAAGGTTGAAGCAACTGTTGCAAAATTCACAAAAATTGTATAGTTTTTGCATTCAAGAAAAGCACTTGATGGGCTATCTAAAAAGAAAAGAATTTTTTAGCGATAAAAGAAGATTCATTCCCATTAACTAATGGGAAACTATATAAGATGGGGATGGATGAAATACTTCGAGGATATGGTAACTAGAAAAATATTACAAGCAATATTATGGTGCCCAACCCTGTTTAGAGATTGTCGAAGAGAAGTCTAGAAATGTGACATCTAGTATAGGTTGATCATTGTCAAAAAATAAAATGCCACTCCACTCTATAAACCCGATCCTACCATTTGAGATTTGGGATGTAACCTTTGTTGGTCCATTTCCCAAAAGGGCCAAAAGTATTGGTGAAAAATATATTACTGTTGTAGTGGAATATTTGATGAATGGGTAGAAGTTGAACCATTTGAGTCTTGTACAAAAGATGTAGCAACTAGATTTACCTATGAAAATATAGTAACAAGATATGGATGCCCCTTGACTATAATTAGTGACAGGTGCACACACTTTGTTAATGTTACAATAAAAATACTACTTCAAAAATTTATGATTGAGAATGGGAAGACAACAAATTATCATCCATAGGCCAATGGCATAGTAAAATCCTTTAAAATAACTTTACAACAAGGACTCACTCACTAAGATATGCAATATCAACATAGATACTAGGATGATCAAATATCAACAATTTTATGGGCATATCACACAACATATAAACAATCGATTGGGCACACACCATTCAAGCTAGTCTATGGAAAAAAGTAATGATACCATTACATTATACCAAAAATGTGGCAAATGTATCATCTATGCTAGAGTATGAGATTGGGAAAGATGAAAAAGAGTGACTTCAATAGGTTCGACAATTAAAAGAAGATAGATTTCATGCACTCCACCAACAACAAGCACATAAAAAGTAGCAAAAAACTTGGCACAACAGGAATCTAAAAACAAAGCATTTGAAAGTAGGAGATCCAGCATTACTATATAATAGTTGAATAAAGGGGAAGCGAAGAAAACTAGAAATTGCATGGCTAGGCCCCTTTGTAATAGAAGATATATGATCTTTAGGTGCAATGTAGTTGAAGACACTTCAAGGGAATGTACACGAATCAATCGTAAATGGTTCCTGTTACACAACATTTTGTCCTGTCCCTATACTCCCCATTCCTTGATCCCGAAGGACCTCTAAAGTGAACCCAAAATGCTTTGCCTTCATGGAGAAACTCTCGTTATTTCCCTCTTCATGAGCAGATCAATTCCCTTTTGCACCATGTCCCTTGAAACTTCTGTTTTGCCCAATTTACAAGACCAATGCTAATGACCTTTGTCTCCCCCGCGCTGATCGGTACAAATGAGCTGTGTTCCAATTGCGTCGGTCCTATTATGGAAAGTTTTTTAAATTAGAGACGAAGTTTCATCTCTAGAAGCCCCGTAACAGAATTCTGGTAAATGGTTTGGCCGGATGGGGTCGAGGATGACAGTTTGGGCTCCTTTCCCCTATAATGATGGAACTACCTCAAGGGATAAGCCATTCTCCCATGAGAAGAGGATCCATCTTCAATCCATCTTTCCTATATAAACCTCCCTTCTTCCCAAGCACAGACTAGTGCAAAAGTCAAAGTTTCAGAGTTACAGTTTTGGTTGAGTGTGAATATACTATTTTAGACAAGCAAGCTATTACTATTTGTAGCCATCTAGTTGTGTGAGGGAGAAGTGTGTTTGGTTTAGAGTGAAGCCTAAAGGGAAGAGTCTTTAAACTATTGTTGTTTGAATCCATCATGAATTGCTAGCAGAAGTATGTGAGAACCTGGTCTTGTCAGAGGAAGACTGCGACGTCAAGACGAATGGTTGTAATCTCTCTTTGAATATTAATATATGCAACTATCGATTGATTTCCTACATGTTTTGTAATATTACATATTCATGTTTTAATGCTTCTTGACTTATTAAGTAGGTTGAATTGAAAATTTTCTATTATTATGTTTGTGTGTTGTTGTTGTTTACTTGTTTCAGGAGCTTGAAGAAGGAAGCGAGAGATTGTTGGAACGAGCAAGCGAGGACATTATCAAGCAGGATATGCGACCAAGAGGTAGGCCCTCTTGATTGATTATAACCTAAGGAAATATTCCATAGGATGTATCTGTTGTGGCTAGACCCATTATTGGGCTAGAGGAATTTGTTCGTGTCTACACTTATAATTTTACTTCACCACAAATTAACGACTACACTGGGTAGATCCCATCCTTTTGTTTGTTTTGGATTTCATGATTTCGTGAAAAATTTTCTAGTTTCGCGGTTTCCATTTTGTTCTGTTGCTTTTATCTTGTTTACTGGCCTAAGTCTAAAATTCGTAGTAGCAGATCTGGTCCTTGTTTTGATTTTTTTCCCCTTAGTTCCCTCGGATAACACATTTAATCAGCTGACAGTCACGCCAATCAGTGTGAATTGCAGAGGAACAGTTGCGCTGACCTGCCTCTGGCTCTTGTTGTCAGTTAGGCAGTCACGTCGATCACTGTAAGTGAAGATTAGGGCTAGACCCCAATCTTGGCCAGTGTGTTCTGCTCTTGTGTTTTTGACCCTATGAGCCGTTTGACTGTTTTCTTCCTGATTAGAAAGCTACTTTTCGTTTGGTTTTTTCTTGATTGTAGGCTTGTCATCTTGCTGTTTGATTGATCGATCCATTGAGTGGCCAACGACACTAGGAAATGTAGTTAGTCTTCCATTTAGTAGCTTGTGGACTCATTGAGTCCGACTATAGGTGTGTCTACTCCTTGCATTTGTTTTTGGTCCTCTCGATGGTTTTGACCTCTTTTGCACAAGTTTTTTGAAAAAGTTTCGTTTACTAAGCTGAACGTATTTTTCGGGCACACTGTTGGTCTTGTGCTTGACAAAGTTGATGTTTCATTGATCTGAATGAACTTCTCTTTTTATGTTTTCATCTGCCTAAAGATCTCATAGTCTTGGAAAATTTTTCGTTGAAGGATTGTATGCGAAAATTTTGTTTTGTTGTTTTATGAGAAAGTGTGAAATTCTAGCTTGTTGCATCAATATGATTTGCATCTCTTAAAAAACTAGAATTGCATTAGCATTTGAAAAAAATAAAATTCTCTCATTTCGAAAGGACTAATAGATAAGTGCTTGTCAGGAAATTAGGAATTGGAATGCATTTTTCATTAGTTTATTATATGAAAAGTGAAGTAGTGAAAATCATTTCATTTCAGTTGCTTGATTGTTTGAATTTTGATTGAGCGGTTTCTACTCTCTCTAGTGTAAGCATTTCATCGAATTGAAAGGGTCTTGTCTCATTTAGTTGCATTTTTAGGTTTTTCGAGTAGCATCGCTAAGACCTAAAAACTGAAACTTAACTCAAGATCAACTCTAAAATGTATTCAATTAACCTAAGGCACATTTGACATTAACGATCACATCTAGAAGGTCTAGGCTAGAGACGTGTTCTGGCGTCTGTAAGCCTAGCAGCTGTCGTTAGCTTCGGCATTAGACAATGCTAGCATGGATTTGTGCTCCCTATACTGTTGCGTATATAATGGGAGAACCCACTAGGTTGTAATCCTTTTATCCTTCAGAAGCCGAGTCGGCCACCTTGCGAACGTGATACACCAAACACAACATTCAAGGAGATTGCCTGCTTGTACTTCTTGGTTCGCTAGGAGGTATTCTACAGTTCACGGTTGCTTGGTAATCCTGTTTACCTAGATCATCTAGAGTAGTCATTTGATCTTTTTGACTCATTAAACTTAAAAGATCATCCGAGCACTTGTCCTTTCGAGCTCGTTTCCAATCGAAAGCGATAGAATCATCTTTGTTTCTTTCTCGACTCTTAAAAAATGAAAGAACATCAATCATTTATGCATCTTAAATAATTGATTTCCCATGATCTAAAACATCCTGTTAGATTTTTGACCAAATTGTGAGTTCCCTTAAAAGGACATTTTAAATCCTTGAAGTTATTTGTTCTGTCGACTAAGACAAGGTAATCGTGGCTGAACCATCTGGTTCACCCATTTCCTCTTCCTCTCCTCGTTTTGAAAGATTGTCCGAGGAGCCGCTTCCTGAGTTATCAGAGCCATTTGAGGACCAAAATGTTGAACTCGCAATCGTTTTGAGTGTTCAACCATTATCATCTTGTCCTCTGCCTACTTTCGATTTAGGGTCATCTGCTGATCTTGACCCAGAATCTCCGATAATCCCATTCAAACTCCAAAGAACTTGTCGACCACTAACGGTCAACTTGGACTGGTTATCTATCCTCTGAACCCTCTATTTGCCGTTGTTGAGATAGCAACCACAATGCCCTTATAGTCCGTATGATCAACTGGGTGTTCCTTTGGAACTATCCCCTAATACACGTTTGATTACTTGTTGTCATTTGTTTTTAGACATGGAACCCGAAGGCGATGCTCCAGTCACCTCTCCAGATGAGTCCGAAGTCTCAACTCCACACATTGTTGAGGGGGAAGAATTGAAGTTGCAGTTCCCTCCTGAGGGTTTCCCTTATTCAGATGGTCTTCTCGCCATCTTGCACCCGACTATGTGTCTTTAGGGCACTTAGTTTTAGGCACACCTAGTGCCTCATCACTCTACCATAATCATGTTTGGTTGTCGAGCATCAAGCCCACATCAGGCCTGTTCGTCACGAACACAACCTCCCAACCAACTGTTACTTAGGTCCCAGTGCAACCTACCATCCCAAATATTCTTGTATCATCAATCCCAGTTACACGTCAGTCACAATCGGTGGTTTCAAAGATTGTTTCTGTCATTTCTTTTGTCCCATTAGTCAATGGTCAGATAGTGCCACCACCTGGGGCAACATGCTCAACAACCTTATGTTCCAGGACAATAGGTCCCATATCAGTACGTCCAAGGCCAACAAGCTCAACAACCTTTTAACCCATATGTTGCCTACCAACAGCCTGTGCCTAGACAATTTCAAGATATTCAAGGTCTGAACCCTCCCTTTGGTCAAGGTAATCTACAATGGGGGCAGCCTCAGATCCCATATGGCCCAAATCCCCCACTGCGGGGCCAAAATCTTTACCAGCAAGGGTGGGCTCCTCCTTACGGGCTTGCTTATCGACCGCCCATGCCTTTTAACACTCAGTGACCTTTCTTGGCTACACTTGAGTTGCGAGATGTATCACGTCTTACAAATGACCCGATCCTCCATTTGCCATACTGGCCTCTGGTTCCATCCAAGATACCATAAAATGCCTAAAGTTCGATGGAAAAGCTAAAGAAGATCCTCAGGCCCACATGATGACATATCACCTCTAGTGCTCATCAAACTCATACATAGATGATTCAATTCATCTTCATATTTTCCAATGGACCCTCATAGGTGCCACAACAAAATGGTACATCGAGTTATCTCGAAGTACTTTTCATGACTTCAATTCATTAGCCATGGCCTTTCTCACACATTTTCAGCTGTCAGTGCGTTATGAAACGGGCACCTATCTTCTCACATCACTTAAGCAAGACACTGTGATGCACATGTCTGATCATATCCATGAATGGAGACGTAGACGTTGACTGATCAAGTTCAAGATAGCTTATCAATTGCTCACCGAATGGTTTACCAAATCATTCGTAGCCCCAATTACTCGTGATATAGCCATGGATGGATGTGTCACAAAAGAGCAAGCCATTGCTCGTGCCCAGTACTTGGACCTAGTCTACTCTCAGTCTGGCACCTTATACGAATTATAACCCAATGCTCCGCAGCCATCATCCGATCCTGCGACATCGAAGTTACCCATTGTTCCTCCCATTGATGGATTTATTGGTTTAGTATCCCAGGATCCTGCCAAAAATTCTTCCAAACAAAAGCTGGTCTTGAATACTGCTCCCAACAGTTCATCTCAAAACCCTCTAGGCCTTGGTAAAACCTCAGAGTTCCATGTTGTCCAGTCTACCGCAACGGAAAAATCCTCAAAAGGAAAAAAGAAAGGTAAAGGAAAAGCTAAATTCGATGCCCCGAAACAGGGTCCTCCCAAATCATCTGTTGGCGAATCCTCGCAACGGAAACCCAAGTATCCCTGTCTCATCTGTGAGGAGGATCACTATACTAAGGATTTTCCATGACGATCCGAAGTTAGTTGTTTGCACAAAGGGACCCCTGCTGTTCTCAGAGCCTTTTCTGTCTCAGTAGACTCAGGTGGTAAACCAACCCCGATCCGCTTCCTCTAGATCTCAAGTGTTCATGATGAGAATGCCCATTAATCTGGCTACCCCATCGAAGGATTATCAAACTCTAGCTCCCATAGCAGGGAAAGAAAAAGAAGCTCCACCTTCTTCTACCCCAATTTCTGGCCCTCTGTAAATCGAGCACCCTAACCTTAATTCCGCTACACGACCACCCTCTCGAGGTGTGCTACGGAAATCCTCATATAATCCCAATGCCCGAGCTGCTCAACATTACAATATTGTTGAAGATTTGGCTCAGGCACCGTTAGCTATGTCAGCTCTCAAGGTACTCCAAAGCTACCCATCGCAGCGGAAATCTTTGTTGTCAGCTATCGGGGGCATTGATTGCACCGATTCTAATTTGATCTTTTTCGATCTAGAGAACCATGTTCTGAGACTCCCTCATTAGATTTCCTTTCTTATTCAGGTAATCATTAATGAAAATACCATCCACTGCACTTTCATCAATGAAGGTGCTTCTATCTGCATCATGTCAAATGCGTGCTAGAAGGCTATTGGTTCCCCTGCACTGAACCAGTCTCCGAACACATTGGAAGCTTTCAATGGGTGTAATTCATGACCCTTCGATGTCTTACCCAACCTTGCCATCAGCCTGGAAGGTAAGATAGTGCAAGTCAAAGTAGAGATTGTTGACGCCAATCTCAATTATAATCTTCTACTCAGCCGAAGTTGGACTCATTCCATGCATGCCATGGCCTCCTCTTTGTTTCATGTGATCCGTTTTCCCCATCAAGGGAGGATTGTCACCGTTGATCAACTGTCTTTCTTTACCTCTTCCTCATCTGATGGCAATATTCTGTATGTCAAACACTCTGGTGCTCCCTTTGAGAGTGTGGGGGCAGGTCTCTTCAAAGATTCTGCCTTAATGGAGATTTTTCCACTCTTACCAAGGGTATGAATTCTCAGGATCATCCATCATGCCTGATATTTTGATATCCTTAGTCCATGAAAAGGTAATTTTAATTAAGACCATTGAGAAACAAATGTTGGCATAGTAGGAACGAGAACACAAGCAACAAGAACCTATAATATAGTAAGGTTTGCAAACATAAAATTCTCCACAAAACCGACATAAGGATGATCCAATGGAGTTCAGAAGTAGAAAACACACAATCCTTACATTGAACTCACTATCATCTTGCCACTATCCACTCCAACACATGTTCTAGGAGAGAATGGTGGGAAATATACACAAAAGAAAAAACAAATGACACCAGGAGATTTCATCAGAGCGGGTAAAACCAATAGATATAGGTGAAGAAACCATTGTTAAATCTGAATTAGATTTGGAGTATGTACATGGCACACCCCAAAAACAAGACATAACTGATAATTTGACCTCAGTGGATACATATACTTGAATAATGGGGATAAGATCGTCAAAATGACCTAGGGAGCAGAAGGATGTAGATAAGTTGAAAAAAACCATAAGTGCATGGAGAGTCTAAATTGACTACCTTACCATATGACTTAACATATTCATCCGATAAACAAATATTTCACATTTTATAGCATATAACAAGGAATCCATAGGAATATGGAAGAATAATTCATAAAACTAGCACTAAGTTACAGTGGAAGAAGCAACAAGAAGATGAGATATGGTCGGATTGCATGAACTTGGCATCAGAAAAACTCCAAATTGATATTCCCACCCAAATTGATGATCCACTTACCACCATTCCCCAATTGGTCTACTAATTGATAGATCGTAATGCGTAGATGAAAGAACACGTTGCCCAGTTACAACAAAATGCTAGAGCATAAAAAATGAAGAATTGTCACTTGTCATATAATACACATTCAAGGCCTACAAACAAGCAAAAAATAAGCTAGAGGAAACATTGGATAAGGTAGTGTTGTAGTGGCTGCAACACCCTCCAAAATTTTGGCTTACATCCAAATTTCAGAGCCTTCCTTGGTTTTTCCTTCGATGGTTGCAAATACTCGAGCTCACCCCGTGAGCTCTTGGGAAGTCTTTTCACCATTTTGCTTGTCTGACCAACGATTGTCTTTTGGCATATTGATTGTGTTGTCATGCTTGTGATCTTGTTCTGACGAGTTTGAAGGTTTGTCTTTTTGTGTTTGGGTTGTCTTCACTATATGAACACCCATCGTACTCACACACAAAGTTGTAAGCACTGTCGCGCAAATGTCGTCACTGTCATCTGAAGGTTTATCACAAATGTCGCGCTTGTTTCTCTCAACTCTAAGACAGTCTCACCAAGGGCATGTTTTGTCTTGTTGTCCTGGTGTTCCATGTTGTCTCGTTGTCGAAGTATGCTAAGTGTGTGATCACAATGTCAAGTCTGCACAAGTTCACTTGCTTTCAACAGACATCCATTTTCTTCAAAATATGTTTGAATGGAAAACCCTCTTCCACCAGACCCCGATTGAGCTGCACTGAGTAGTCTCAGCCCTTAGTGACCCTGCTCTACTGCCCGAAACTACGCAATGCTCGAGGCTTTCCTCCAACTTAGTTGCACTTCACAATCTCAGAGGTGAGCAACCTATCTGTCTCCTAGAATTGCGCAGAAGATTGCCTCCATGTCCAAATTAGGCTGTGAATTTATCAAGCTCAGTCATCAAGCCTCCTTATTGTCTACTGTAAAATTTGCACTGTTCTAAGACTTGGGTCTACACTGTCCTCCAAAACTGCACAGACGTGCCCAACTAGTCCTCTGTTTCCTTGCTCTGCATTGCCTTCAGAAACTGTGCAGACATGTCTAGTAGGCCCTCTATTGCCCGTCCTGCACTATTATCTAAAATTGCTCAGTCATGCCCAGCAGGTCCCTTGCAGCCCTTTCATAACTTGCTCTTGAAAACTGGACAATCATGACTAGCAGGTCCTCTGCTGCCTTGCTCTACAATATTCTCCAAAATTGCGCACACATGCCCATCTAACCCTTTGCTACCTGTCCTGCACTGCCCTCAAAAATTGCGTAGAACTTCCCAGCAGGTCCCTTGCAACCCAATCATGCTTTTCTCTTAGAAACTACACAGAAATACCCAACATGATCCCTGCAACCCTATCTTGTATTCCCTCCAAGAACTACACAGAGGTATCCCCACCTTAGGGTCCCACCTTGCAACTGCCATTGGTGTCCTTCTCTACGCAATTCTGTCACTTGGTGGTCACTTCGTAGTTTTTCATGACAGTGCAGGTTGTACTCCCAAAGTTCCTCATTCCAGCCTGAGCTACGCTTTGCACTGTCTCAGTGATTTTTCCTCCCTCCCTATCATCCGAAATACAAGAACAATGAATCGTTCTAGACTATGAGGTAACCTGATAGATCATGGCGAGACGATGAACGAGATGAAGAAGGAGTGCACATGATTAAAGACTTGCTTGGAGTTGGATGGACATACCAAGCACATCAAGTAACAAGTGAAAGGAACACATGTATTGAACCATCAAGCAAGACCAAGACCATCGATGACCTAGCAACACTATGCCATGCAGAGGATAAGAAAAAGGACATGGACACCACATTCAGCCAGTACATGTCAGCAGTCTCATGTCGAGTTGTGTCATGAGCTGTCTTGGACACATCACCACTATGTGCCATATCCATTGTAACTGAATTTAATGCAATGTGAAGTCCAATGGATGCACACAAGAAGTTGAAGAGTCATGTTAGTTGAAAATTCATGGGAAGTTGAACAATCATGAGGGTAGTCCAATTGTCACAAGGGTCAAGCATTACCCTTGGCTATATATACCCCTCCCATTGTATTAGCAAGGAATTTTCACCTTGGCTCCTCCAACATAGTCTTGAGAATCTGTAGTTTGTTCTTTGAGGAGCGAGGAGTGGCTCCAATTTCCCACTACTGGGACTAGTGATGTATGGTGTACAGATGTGTCTTGGGACTTTTTCTTAATTCAGAAGCTTGTTAAGGCCAACATGTTTTCACACATGTTTTGCAGATGTTTGTAAGACTACTCTTTAAACATTTGTAATGCATGTTTTCTTAACCTGTACTATGATAGTTGAGCTACTTTGGTTGTTTTAGTACTTACATTGTTGAATATGTGTTGTATTGCTTATCACTGTTGTCTCATCCCTGTGGACTACTCTGCGGGATACTAGATAGACCACCTTTGTGTATTCGCTATCGTCACTATCACATCCTTGTAGACTACTCTACAGGATACTCAATAGACCATCTTTGTTTTCTGGTTATAACAACTGTCACATCTGTGTGGATTACTTTGTTGGGTGGTGTACGTGTTGTCCCCTTCACCTCACTTTTAACAACTTTCGCATCTATTGTGGACTATTCTGCTAGATGCTAGATAGACCCTTTCTAGTTCGCATGTGTCTCTTCCTATTTGGTACCAATACCTCTCATTTAGAGGCTCACTTTACTCCCCCCTTTGTAGTAAGAGAAACTTGACACAGTTACATTACACACTCACCAAGCACACATACCTTGCTGTTTGAAGATACCAACGTAACACTCTCATGTTCTGACAGCTAGAGCCAAGGCAAATCTCTAAGTATATGGCGACCAAGCCTTCATACCGGATGGGACTCCTACACCAAACGGTGTGAGTTTTAGTTTGGACTTCACATCATGGATATCCCCTTTGTTTGTGGGTCCAGCACCGTCAACAAAATGGCGCTAGAAGGAGGACCAGATGATAGGTTGTGCCTGTAGAGTTTGGTTGAATATCTTTTTTTAAACTAGCTCTTCGTGACATCATAATCTTAGGATGTATTTTTACAAAGTTTGAATGTACCATCCTTGTAGAAGTTATCCATGACCTATCCATGTTAAATTTTTGTGGTGAGGGTGAACCAACTTTTCATACGCATGTGTGCCAAGTTATAAATTTTTTCCTACGCCACAAGATATAGTACGAAAATGTCTAGATTGTATTTCTCACCCTCACATTCAAAGGTCGTGCTCAACTTTGGTGTTACACATTACCATTTTCCTCTATCGATTCATTTGGTCAGCTTGCTAAAATGATGATTAAAGCATTTGATGAGTATAGCCATCAGGATTTCTATGAAAAAAATATATCGTTCAAGTATGGAGCCTGACGAATCAATTGAGGACTTTGTTGATTAATTCCTTCATCTCTATTACGAAATTCTTGAACAACTTGTGAACTTTGACTTCTTGAGAGAAGACTTTAAACACTTGGTTCATATGTCTCAATACGATGAACCTCCTGATTTCCCTTCCTCCCGAACTCTTGTGGATCATGAGGCACCTCAAATTGCAAAGGAGGAGCCCAACACACCGTTTGTTCCTTGTCCTCCTCTCTTTTCGGCCTTGATGTGGGTGCTCCCGTGTGATGATTGCAAAGCTGAGAAATCTGTGGAACATGTCCCCAACCCATATGCTCATTAGTCTCTTGCTTCAATGGAGGAAATTCTAGAATGGCTCAAGAAGCCTACAACAAAGACTCACTCCTTCATTCCTTAAGAGGATGTCACCGTTCATAACTCAAGTCTTGAATCTGATTTGCATCTCTGCCATCCTCCATTATCTATAAGCCATGACTCCTTGTACCGTGACTCGCTTGATCAATCCACTTAACCAGCCAGTTGTTCGCATTCTCTTGGTTCTCAAGCTACTGGCTCAAATTGCGATCAGGTGCAAGGCAGTCACATTACATAGGCAGAGGAGCAGAAAGGTGAGGAAAATATCAATATTCCCTCTTCGATTCAAAATTGTGCACATCAAAATAATGAGCTTCCATTCTTGAATGATTCTCAATTTGCTAATCTCGGTGGAACATCTTGTATAATTAATTCTTTTGATCAACCCCCAATCTTGGGCAGTCATCACTCCCATGCTTCCATATGCTATGATGAGCACCCAAGAACATCATGTGATCTTCCGTTTTCTCATGAAGACTCTAACTCAAATCTAGAATGTGCTCTGGTAAAAGAATACATTCATATCGAAATTTCCTCTTCACCTCACTTGTCCATGTGTCCCACCATTTATAGTGCATCCACATGCAGCAAAGATACTCCACGTTCTCTTGTCTCTTTATCTGATGAGTTATGTCATAGTGAGGTTGTCCATGATGAAGTTGAAAAAAGTCTAATCACGTAGCATACTTCCAATTCCCCATCATCTCTGCTCTTGCATGAAGACAACTCTTCAAGTCAGCTTGCTGAAGCTGAAAATTCTGGTGAAACTTGTGACAGAGATGACTGCCATCTTGAGAGAAGTTTTGAAATTAGCAACAACAACCATCCTCAAGCCATGCATGATCTAGTTCACGCTTCAAAATATGATTATGCAATTCTGGAAAGTTCTGGGATGTACCAGGGATTCGAGGCACTTCAATGTCCGTTAATGGTTATGTCAGGACCTCGCGACTCTGGTAAGCCCTCGAACTAAATCATATCTGGTTTCTCACGCACAATCCATCTATCATCATCATTTCATTCAGTGTGGATCCCCGTGTAAAAAATGATTGGTACTCTGGGTGTGATCTTTCAAATTTTCAAAATTTTACTTATGACAGAATCCACGAATCTGTTACAGCATGTTTGTCTTCATGCACATCTCTTACATAAAACACAGGTTGGGAATGCCCATCTATCATGAAATCATGGAATTATGAAGTCGACCATCTCAAAGATTTTCTTTGCTTGCAATCATATCTATCAAAATTTCCCTCTCATGATCAGCTCCTTAGTCTTCTTGCGAATCTTGTATTGCAAATTTGCCCACCCATCACACCAGCAACCCCCCTATGTGATGATGCACACATGAGCTATCACATGAATCAAGTTCCCCTCCCCAACTGGTTTCACACATTCACAATGTTGGCATCTCTTTTAAATTCCTGTGATGACCATGATGCCTGTGCAATTTTTCACCAGTTGCAGTAAGGTGTTCCGTCATGTCTAGCTCACAACGAACTTGGTTCCATTATTCAAAGTGTTCGCAAGATTGTTCAAAAGAAATTTTCTTTGTTCATTTCAAACCAGGAATTCGACATCTCAACTATCTCATCTAATCATTCCTCTATCTTGGGTGAATATCACTTGATTTATCATTTTCCCATGAGCACATCCAATGACAGTTGCTCTGCACTCTTTGATCTTCATTGTTTAACATTTCTCTCTTCAGATTTCCATTAAGAAGATGAGGCACTCCAACCTGCATTTATGGTTATGGCAGGTCCTCACTATCTTGGCATGACTTTTGAGGATGATCATATTTATTTTTCCTTACAAGTTTCCCATCGTGATCTTGTTTTTCAAATCGAAAATCCACCCTTTTACAGATCACGAGGTTTTCCAAACAATCATTATGAATTTCATGACCCAATCGTTAAATGGTTGGAAGAGTCTTACTTGGCAAGCCATGTTGTAGGTAACAAGCTTCAATCCTTCCTCACACTTGCTAAGAAGCTCGGTGCAGATAAGGACACACTTGCAAGAAGCTTTCGAGGTTTGTTTAGAAACGATATCCATCATAGAGGTAAGCATGTGTATTGGGTGGTTGTGACACATCTTTCTGTCCATAGGAAAGACCTTCCTTTCCATGTGCAACTTGTTCAAGTTTTAGTATTTTTCTACTGCACACCACTTTTTATCCATTTTAATCATTTGTATCTTTGTGGATGTAGGTCGGGAGCGACTACGGTGGCTTCACTGGAAATTTCATTTCATGTAGCCCCAACCTTTTAGTTGTTAGGATATGAGTAGGATTAGTTGCATCTCAATTTTCCCTTCCTTGCACTCAACTTGCACTCGTAGCCTGTCATCTTTTCTTATTTTACATCCTCTTGCTTTAGTCATTTTGATTTCTTGTCTTCTGGTTTTGTTTCCTTTTTGTGTACGCCTTTTGTCTCGTCTTGTTTTTCCTTTCGTGTTGAGATATCCATTTGTTTTCACTATGCGAATAAGTTTTGTGCCTACACTATGTTCTGGTTTCTAAATGGGTATGTGGCTGAAGATCAAAGAGTCGTGTGACACTACAGTGCTTGGCTAGTCTTGTGTCCATCTTCTTTGTGCTTGGTTGTAACTTTTGGCCGATGAAGTCTTGATGGAAAATACGATCTGTGTGTAAGGAAAGTTTTGGTCGGACCATGAACCCGTGTCCAGTCTGGGAAATCTCATGCATATACTCAGTTTTCTACTTTGGTATGTTCAAGCTTATCCAACTAGTAGAAACAAAGAAGGGGAAAATGTAAACGAGAAAACCTAAATCAGAGGTCTTTATATGATTCTTTGAAGGAACAACTTCTCCTTCTCTCAATAAGTCGGGATCCCTCTTCCACCCCAAAAATAAATAAATTCCTATGCATAGTCCTCTTTTAAAAATAACAAAAGTGAAAGAAGAGAAAGGCTTCCTACGCAGAGAGGTGAAGCAAGAAACTCCGTCGGGGTACTGTCCAGGCTCACTGGCAGTGGAGAAATGTTTGTGTTCCTACGTGACTTGGAGGGGGTACTGTCTAGGCCTATTGGTAGCGAAGCAACACCAGAGATGAAAGATTGTACTCTAAAAATATTAAGCTTGCGAGCCAAATTACCCTTCCCGATTTGGAACAACGCGATCTGGTTGAATCTTGTGTTGTGTTCAACTGAGATGGTACAAGAAGAACCATGTTTGTCCATGGGGCAAGTGGGGAAGTCAAAGTGATCTACACAACAAATCAATACTCCTTGAAAGGCCAAGGCCTTGCGCTGAAAATGAACCAAAATAGAGAAGTTGGTATTCAACCAGTGTGTCACCAATTGTTGTATCAGCTACAACTCCCTCCAAAATTTTGGCTTACATCCAAATTTCATAGCCTTCCTTGGTTTTTCCTTCGATGGTTGCAAACACTCGAGCTCACCCCATGAGCTCTTGTGAAGTCTTTTCATCCTTTTTCTTGTTTGACCAATGTTCGTCTTTTGGCATATTGATTGCTTCGTCATGCTTGCGACCTTGTTCTGGTGGATTGTCTTCTCTATGTGAACACCCATCATACTCAACACAAAGTTGTAAACACTGTCACGCAAGTGTCATCACGGTCGTTCGAAGTTCTATCACAAATGTCGTGCTTATCGCTCTCAACTCTAAGACAGTCTCATAGAGGGCATGTTTTGTCTTATTGTCCTAATGGTCTATGTTGTCTTGTCGTTGAAGTATGTTGAGTGTGTGATCACAATTTCAAGTTTGCACAAGTTCACTTGCTTTCAACACTTAGCCGTTTTCCTGAAAATCTTTCAGACCAGACAACCCTCTTCCAACGGATCCTGATTGAGTTGCACTGAGCAGTCTCAACCCTCAGTGGCCTTGCTCTACTATCTAAAACTGCGCATTTCTTGAGGTTGTCCTCCAGGTCAGCTGCACTACGCAATCCTCGAGGTGAGCAAATTGTCTGTCTCCCAAAATTGTGTAGAAGACTGCTTCCATGTCCAAACTAAACTGTGTATTTCGCAAGCTCAGTCATCAAGCCTCCTTCTTGTCTTCTAGAAGCCTGAACTATTCTAAGACCTGGGTCTGCACTGTTCTCCAAAATTGCGCAGACATGCTCGGCTAGCCCTCTGCTGCGTTGCTTTGCACTCCTTTAGAAACCGCACATACATGTCGAGCAGTCCCTCTACTGCCTGTCTTGCACTGTTCTCCAAAATTTCGCAGTCATGCCCAATAGGTCCCTTGCAGCCCTGTCATGCCTTGCTCTTGAAAAATGCGTATTCATGTTTAGCAGGTCCTCTATTACCTTGCTCTGCACTGTTATCCAAAAATGCGCAGACGTGCCCAGTTGACCCTCTACTGTGTGTTCTGCATTGCCCTCAGAAATTGCACAGAACTGCCTAGTAGGTCCCTTGCAGCCCAGTCATGTTTTGCTCTCAGAAATTGTGCAAAACTGCCCAACAGCCCTCTACAAACATGTCTTGTCTTCCCTCCAGGAACTGCGTAGAAGTGCCCCCCTCAGGGTCCCACCTTGCAGCTACCACTGGTGTCCTTCATTGCGCCATCCTGTCCCAGTTATCAGTACGTATTTTTTCCTGACAGTGTAGGTTGTACTCCCAGAGTTCCTCATTCCAGCCTGAGTTGCACTCTGCGTTGTCTTAGTGAGTCATTAGGGGAATTTTTTGGTCTAAAATGGGCCTCCTAAGAAAAATGTACAATGAAAATAAACTTTATAAGAACCAACAAGATTAAAGATTATGTTGTCAACCATGGGGGATGATTCATCATTTTTTGAGTAAAAAGTAAAAATATTAAAAAATAATAAAATAATAAAACTACATTTTCAACTCGTATTTTCAACTTATCTCCCTAATTTTTTACTCAAATTTCAAGTGAGAGTACTCGTTGGATGCAAAATTTAATTCATCATCCAACAAGTACCCATGTTGCATACTTTTGATGGACCATGCTACATGAAAAGTGAGAAATACATGAAAAAACGTGATTGCAATCACATTTTTCATGTATTTCTCATTTTTCGTGTATTAGGGTCCATCGAATGTATGCATCATGGGTACTCCTTGGATGAGGAATCAAATTCTGCATCCACCGAGTGTTGCCACTCAAAATTTGAGTAGACCCATATGGAGATAAGTTGAAATATGAGTTGAAAAAATAGTTATTTTCTTTTTTCCCTCTAAAATTTGATGATGTAATCTAATCTTATTTTACTATTTCCACTATTACTTTATAATTTCCTTAGGAGGCCCATTTTAGACCTGAAAATTCCCCTAATGTGTCATCCCTCCCTGTCACCTGGAATACGAGAATAATGCATCATGCTAGACTAGGAGGTTTTGGATTTGATGTCGTCCCATCATGAGTGAATCGCAGGAACAGGTACATTAATAGATCACAGCGATACGATGAATGGGATGAAGGAGTGCACATGCTAGAAGACTTGCTTGTAGATGGACGAACGTACCAAGCACATCAAGCAACAAGCAAAAGGAACACATGCATTGAACCATCTAGTGAGACCAAGACCATCAAAGACCCTGCAACACTATGCCATGTAGAGGAGAAGATAAAACACACCAAGAGTACATCCATCACTCAACAATGCAATAGCTTGACATGGACACCACAGTCAACCAGTACATGTCAGCAGTGTCATGTCTAGTTGTGTTATGAGCTGTCTTGGCCACATCACCACTATGGGCCATATCCGTTGTAACTAAATGTAATGTAAAGTGAAGTCCAATGGACACACACAAGAAGTCAAAGAGTCATGTCATTTGAAAAGTCATGGGAAGTTGAACAATCACGAGGGTAGTCCAAGAGTCACAAGGGTCAAGCATCATCCTTGGCTATATATACCCCTCCCATTGTATGAGAAAGGAATTTTCACCTTAGCTCCTCCCACATAGCCTTGACAGTCTGTAGTTTGTTCTTTGAGGAGTGAGGAGTGGCTCCAATGTCCCACTATTGGGACTAGTGATCTATGGTGTACAAATGTGTCTTGGGACTTTTTCTTAATTTAGAAGCCTGTTAAGGCCAACACGATTTCACACATGTTTTGCAGATGTATTTAAGACTACTCTTTAAACATTTGTAATGCATGTTTGCTTAACCTGTACTAAGATAGTTGAACTACTTTGGTTGTTTTAGTAATTACATTGTTGAAGATGTGTTGTATTGCTTATCACCGTTGTCTCATCCCTGTGGACTACTTCGCAGGATAATAGATAGACCACCTTTGTGTATTGGTTGTGACCTCTATCACATCCTTGTGGACTACTACTCAGGATACTCGACATACCATCTTTGTTTTATGGTTATAACGATCGTCACATCCATGTGGACTACTCTGCTAGGTGGTGTACGTGGTGTCCCCTTCACCTCAATTTCAATGACTGTCGTGCCCGTTGTGGACTATTCTGCTAGATGTTGGACAGATCCTTTCTGGTTCTCTTGTGTCTCTTCCTGGGTGGTACTACTACTTCTCATTTAGAGGCTAACTTTACTCTCCCCCTTTGTAGTAAGAGAACCTTGACATAGTTACGTTACACACTCACCAGGCACACATACCTTGTTATTTGAAGATACCAACGTAACACTCTCATGTGTTGACAGCTAGAGCCAAGGCAGATCTCTAAGTATATGGAAATTGGACCTTCATACCGGATGGGACTCCTACACCAAACGGTGTGAGGTCTAGTTGGGACTTCACATCGATGAGATCCCCTTTTTTGGTGGGTCCAACACCGTCAACAGGTAGCTAAACTCAACACTATCCTGAATAATGCACCAAATCATCTATCAAATAATGTAGTTGATTGTGGGCACAACATATATTAATCTAAAATTTATCAACATAATATCACATTACATTTGAAAGTTGGGCAAGAACTTTATTGGAAAATAAAATTGCACAAGCAAAGAAAATGAAAATCTAGCTTGTGCAGGAGGAGAGGCAATGACTCAGAGAAGGAAATAAAGTCACAATGAAGGCCTCCAATGTTGTTGAGTACCTACAAACTATTAATGAGAAAATCTAGAAGTTGGAACTTTCCGGGCCCTGCGTTGGAAAAAGTGAAATATTTGGGAGATATGAAAGCCTTGGAGGTGCAAGCGTAGGAGTCAATAAAGGACTGGTCAATATTCAACCAACATATTAAAACACTTGCACCCATGATTTATCAAATGGTATTCAAAGAAACATGTACACCAACACCTTCAACATATCCGACTCCACCTCGGCCTAAATATCAATTTTTTGAACCAAGCATGTTAGATTGTGGTCTGTAACAACCCTGATGAAAATTCCATGTAAAAATATATATAAGGCCACGGTGATGGGACATGTATTCCAAGTTGAATGGTGGGGGAAACATCCTAATGGGTGTTGATTCTGTTTATTATGGCTAAGGAAATTGGCAAAGGAAATGACAAAGGGTTTGGAGAGGCATGAGGCATTTATTGGCATTTTATTTATGAAGATAATGGAAATTAGGAGAAATGGAAGGTGAAAGTTCATAGGTTGCATGTGAGGAGGAAAATGAAGGAAAATAATAGAAAATGAAGAAAATGGAGGCCTGACTAATAAAAATGCTTTTGAGGATCAGTGGGCGAGACTTGATCAGTTCAGTTTTGGAGCTCTCTCATTATTCTCCCCCTCTCTCATACTCTTCGGTACTTAAAGTTTCCTTGGAGCACTCTTGGATGGCATGGCATACTTGGAGTTTTGGAGCAAGAGGGAAAAGGAAGAGTAGGAAAGCGCAAGAGGGCATCGACATCAACAACTACAATGTATTTTTCTTGTAGGTATCAAGTTGCATGTATGTTTTCCTTACTAGTTTTGGCATGCATGGCACATGCATGTGGTTTCTTGGTCATGATATTTCACTGGCATGGAGGATTGCCTGGATTAACAGTGGATTTGTCTAGTCTTTCCATTTCTTGGATAGCCATGGTGATTGTGGGTTTACTTTCATTTCTTGTTTTGGTTGGTTCTCATGTTTCCTTTAAATTGGGTCGAGTTATTAGTTCCTGGGAGCCTTGGTTGGACAAATGCTCTAGAGCCCTGTAACGACTTGGATTTAGTTATTAGTCATGTAGCATTGGTTGGAAAAATTCTTTGGATCCCTGTAACAACTTGGGTTGAGTTACTAGTCTCGTAGCCTTGGTTGGACAAGCACTCTAGAGCCCTGTAACATCTTAGGTTGAGTTACTAGTCCCGTAGCCCTGGTTGGACAAACGCTCTGGATCCTGGTAAAAGCTGTGGTTTGAGTTACTAGTCCTAGAGCCTTGGTTGGACAAACACTCTAGAGCCTAGTGTAAGTTATGGGTTGAGCTACAAGTCTTGGGAGCTGGGTTGGAACAAACACTTTGGAGCCCTAGAAAGCTGGGATAGAGACCGATCTGATGTTGGTTTTGTGATGTCTGACCGTGAAGTGGAATCAATGTTTGATGGGTTGAGGTGGATGGCCTTTGGAAGCCATGGATGAGTTTTGATTGATGTGTCATATGAGATCCCACATTTGTGCTTGGAATATGGCACAGGGGTGAATGGTTGAAGAGAGATTTGGCTCAGCTATTCTATGGTCGGGTGGAACATGGAAGTCCCATCTCGGGTTTGGATTTTGCATCATTAATGAAAGGTGATATCTCCTTGTATTTCTATTAGCATTAAACTGGATTTTATGTGGTTTATATGGCTATGATTTCATGATATTTATGTCCCTATTATGCTAGTTATGTATATGTTTTATGACAACAACTATGTATGGCTCTCATCATGTTCTTACTTGTTATTGAAAGATCAATGTATCTATGACCTAATGGATGGAATGGAAATTAAAGTGATAAGTAAACAATGCTTCATGGTGAATCTTAGATAATTACGAGACCTCTATGCCCAGATCTGTTATTTACACCTGTAGGTGGCATATTTTCTAAGCATTGGACAAAATATTTGTTATGGCTAGTAGTCCAGTCAAGGTCTTGAACAAGTATTTTCTCTAGTACTGTCATTTCCATCTTATTTTACTGATACGAAGAGATGGTTCAATTATGGGCAGTGTCCTGGGCTCTGGGGCTGAAAAAGTGGCTCAAATCTCAAGTCGCTGGCATAACACTGAAAAATTGGGTCTCTGGTCACTGGCAGGCAAGCCCGTGAGAGCGACTATAGGGTTATAGTCGCATGCATGCCTTTTAATTGGAGTGTCTTTGGGTTTAATTCATCTAATTGCTAGGTTAACTCAGGGGTTGGGCACCTGGAGTGGTGGATTAGCTCCTAGGGGTGCTAAAGCACCTAAGGGAGGTTTGTGTGTTGTGTTTCCATCGATTCCATTTCCTTAAGGTTACCTAAGAGGTTGAATCATATCATAGTAGCCTCTCGTCGCATGTTTACCCTGATTGGTCGGTTGCTTGGGTAGATGTGGGAGGAGGGTGTTACAGAGTGGTATCAGAGCGTGGTTACACTCTCCTTAGGTTGTGTGTTGATCATGCATTCATGTTAGTTGCATATGTGTTCCTTATGCATGTAGTCCATGCGATTTTTGCATTTGCATGGTGTTGATCATGGTTGTAGTGATGTCTCCATGTGAAGGTTGAAGGTGTTATTGTGGAATATGTCTTCATGTGTGAATGGTTGATTATGTAGTTGTTATGCATGTATGGTCTTGGTTATAGTTATGCAAGAATAATAGGGCAAACATGCCTTGTGAAGCCATTATATGCAATTTAGGTCATCATGGTGATATTGGTTGTTATGATGCTAATGTGTTGGCTGAGATAGAACAAAAGATGTAGATCATCATAATGAGGTTGTAGCATTGGACTTTGGGGTAAGAGAAGATCATCATACAAGTATTGTATGTTTGGCATGTAGGTATGTAAGTCAAGAATTGTTATATGCATTAGGTTTATATACATTAGTTTTATGTACATGTCTTTTGATGTTATGGTTACATTCATGATAGATGATAGTTGATTAGTATAATCATATGGACATGTGTCAGATAGTCATGAATGATAGTAACCTGTCATTGTATGCATTACTATTTTTATTTATTTATTTATTTTTATTATTATTATTATTTATTTATTTATTTATTTATTTTTATTTATTTATTTATATATATATATATATATATATATATATATATATATATATATATATATATATATATATATATATATATATATATATATATAGATATATATATATTTTTTAATGTTAGATAACTTGATGATCATGTTATATGTTGTTGATGAGTATGCTATAGGTTAACTTGTTGTTTTTATACGTTAGTTAACTTGACGATTAGGGTTATAACATTAATATCTTGATATTATATGTATCATGCTAAATTGGATTGGACTATGCAGATGGTTATGGTTATGATATTCAGGTATGAGCCAACATATTTGTGATGAATTTGCACACATGGTTTTTATGCATGAATGATAAATGGTTATGAGTTTATGATGAGAACATGTTAGTTAGTTAGTGTTATGGATATCATGATCTTATTTATGTTGAGTTGACATGTTGTAAAGTTATATCTTGCTAACTAGATTGATTATGTAGACAAGATAGCCTCCCCTGAGGTACACTAAGGTATGAGTTTGCTTATGTAGTATACTTGGTGCTTAATTCTTGATTATGTCGTCTATTTGGTGTTGAGTGTTTGGTGTCTATTATGCCATCTAGTTGATTTATTTAACATGGTATGTTTGCAAGTTGGTTGAAAGTTTGATGAGTTGCATAATACGAGTATGTGTTCCAATGATCTTGTTTTAGGATGATTTTACTAACACATATGTGTCGAGAAAGTTGATATGTACTTAATTATAGTAGGTGATAGTTGTAGCATTATAACTAATAACTCTGAGTTGACTATGGATTATGACGTGATTGTTAGTCTTGGTAAAGGCTGATTTCAAATTGATAGATATGATTGTCTTGATATCTTGAACATGTGGTTGACATGTGTAAAAAGTTGTAGGAAACATGCTTGGTATCAATGTGACATGATATCAATTGATGTGTTTACATAAATAACAGTTGGGTGATGTGATAGCTCATAGTAAGCTTTGATTGCAAAAAGGTAAAAAGGTAAAAGGAAGGAATTGGGCAAGAATTCCTTTGGCTATCTTTAGAAACCCTAATTCCAAGTGAATGAGTGCTTTACATATAGAAAGTCTTCTTAACCTTAATCTCATATGACATTATGTGGACACGTGTTATATTCATGGGCATGTATTTGACGGGTATATAAGCCAATTTCTAGTTATAGGTAGATCTGTCAAGGGAATTGGAGTCCCTTGAGACATGGCACATATGTGTTCATCTACAAGGAAGCATGATCGACATAACAAGGTAAGGTACTTAGTGTATTGTTATGTTATATATACACTAACAGTTATGTGTTTATGGCAATATGATGTAGGGGATTGAATGGAAAAAGAAATTGCCATGAAATTTTGAATAAGGCTTAGGTTGAGCTTTCCTTGGGAACCATGGGGATTGAGTCATGGTGTTTGTTGCCTATCTTGTGCTTTAGGTCTTTTATGAATTGTTGAGATTGATTGTGGTTTTGTTTATGTCTGGTGCAAGGCCTTGCCACTTTGTTGTGGTGTCATGTTGTTATTGACTTTCATGGTTTCTTCTTAGTTGTTTCTTGTATTGCCTTTTATGTTTTGAGTCTTGGGAATTGTTTGGGAAAAAGGAAAGTTGATGGATCTCGGGAGAGTTATGTGGTACCTGGAAGGTAATGTAAGATTCAAATGAAGCTCTGTGCATGAGTAAGCACAACAAAGGGTAAGACTATGACAACCAGTTGGACTAGTTGGGTCCATTGGTGTAAATGAACGATGGCAGGATAGGCAGGAGAAAGGTAACCATAAGAGGTAAAGTAAATGGACCTGAGATGTCAGATGGCTTGACTAAGTTGGGAACGGTGGTTCTCAATGTTGTGCATGAATAAATGAATTTCTCTTAACCTTGACCTTGATATCTAGTATTTGTGTTGTGATCATGATTTCTTTATGCTAATGATTATATGCATATATGTATGCATGTACATTGTTATCTGACAGGGTCATCATGGATCGTGATTTTTCTATGCTAATTTTTATTTATATATATGTATGTGTCTATGTATCTATGTCACTGTCCAACAAGGTCATCAAGAATCATTCTTGTGGAGGAATGATTGCTTACGCATGAAAATGACGTGAAGTGGTTCCTGGTCTTATGAGGAATCAATTGGAAAGAGTAGTCACGACAAATATATGAGGTCAGTATCATGTGGTTATGAGTTGATATTATGTGATTATATGATGTTTATGTTATGGACATGTTCTACCAAGGGATACTTCAACGGAATGAAAGCAATGTGGTCTGCGACATGCTAGGAGGCATGGATAACATGTTGGAAGTAAGGTTGCTTGGTAGAGGTAATGTGGTTTCAGATGTGTGGTATTATTGTTGTGCATATGTCAAACATGTTGCATTTGCGATGATTGTGAACATGTCATATTGTGCATATGAAGTGTATGTACATGTTGTTTATGCAATATTATGTATAGGGTGTTAGTACAGATAGTGTTCTATGAATGTTTCATATTCAGTGTTGGGTATAGATGGTGCTATGTACATGTTGGATATACAGTGATGTGTACATATTGTACTATGTGCATGATGGATATGCGGTGTTGTATGCATATGGCGCTCTGTGCATGTTGGATATGTGGTGATGTGTACAAATTATGTTATGTACATGTTGGATAAGAAGTGCTATGTACATGTGGTGTTGCGTGCATGTTGTAAATGTGGTGATATGTACATATGGTGTGGTGTGAATGGTTGTACAAGTGGTGTTGTGTGCATGTGGTGTTGTGTACATGTTGTACAAGTGGCATTGTGTGCAAGTGGTGCTGTGTACATGTCGCGCATGTGGCGTTGTGTACATGTGGTGTCGCGTACATGTCATGCATGTGGTATTGTGTACATATGGTGTCGCGTACATTTTATGCATGTGGTACTATGTACATGTGGTATTGTGTACACGTTATACAAGTGGTGTAGTGTACAAGTGGTATTGTGTACACGTTGTGCAGGTGATGTCATGTACATGTGATGTTGTGCAACATTGTGCAGGTGGTGCGGTGTACATGTGGTACTGTGTACATGTTGTACATATGGCACTGGTGCACGTGTGGTATTCTGTGCATGCCATACATGCTATTTTGAGGGCATGTGGTTACTAGGTATGTGCATTGTGTGGGTGCATGTATTGTGTGGTGTTGTACATTGGGTATAGCTGTATTTTGTTGTGTTGTACACCAGATGTAGGTGTATGTATTATGTTATGCATTAGATGTAGGTGTTTGTATTGTATTGTATACACTGGGTGTAGGTGTTGTATGTTAGGTGTAGGTGCATGTATTTCATGGAGTTGTATGTTGTGTGTGGTCATATGATGCACACTATGTATATGTGCCCTTGGTTGAGGAGAAGGCATTGGGTGTTTTTCGGGTGTGGCAAACGATCCGATGTGCGTATGATATAAGAATAAAGGCATAAGTAAGGATTGATTAAAGGATAAGTATCAGTATATTATTTCAATATTATTATGCATGTGATTTATGATTCCGGTATATGATGATTACATGTGAATTATGATTATGGTTTATGATGGTTACATGTGATTTATGATTTTGATCTATGATGGTTATTTTTTGAGCTAACTTGATGAGATATTTTTATACATTTTGATTTGGTCAAATATGCTAGTTTGACTTGTTGTGACAGGAAGTGAACATGTTTGCAAATGTACCTTATTGACAAGTTACCAATGAGGTATGACATGAATTTATTTCAAATTATTTTAAATGTAATGGAAGTTATGTGCTTGGTACAGGAATGCATGAAATTACCGGTTGGGTGATTGAAATCGACTGCAAGAATTTGTAACAACAAAAGGAATTGGAAAATGCAACACTATGCTAGTAAAGCATTCAAAATAGGCCCATTGTGGTACACTGGTACCCAATAGTGTCCATTGATTTCCATGAGCATGCTATGACCGGTATGATGGTTTTGAGGTAGGGATATGCCTTGGTTTTTCAATCTTCCAATGCGAGGAAGCCTTGCCAAGGGATGGACTGCCTAAGATGGGGGTGCCAGCGGAAATTGGAAGGTGAGAGGTTGCATGGAAGGGGTTGACCTGATTACTCGAGGGACTGTGTAGCAAAGAAGGGAAGACCGAGGATGGATTTGTTTTGGTCATTAGCATTGCCAGATGGAACCAAATGGACATTGGTAGTGCACCCTGGAACAATGAGCCGATAATTGTTCACTGAGAGGAAAAGTGGCGCAAGATTATAATGTTGGACATTGGATGCAGTTTGACTATGGTAGTGGATTATGGACTTCCTGGGAAGGAGGTGAATCTTGGTATTAATTGAGGGTGGAGGTGTGAGCCTCTGGATTCCAGGGAAAATTTTAGGGGCTAATATTCGCCCATGGGCTAATTTTCTATACTTTTTCCAAAAACAATATTCGCTAATTTCCATTTTTTTGTAAAAATATTCACCCAAATTTTATAGATGAAATTATTTTATGGTAAAAATCGCCAAAAAATTATATATAGACTATATAAAAATATTATAAATTTGAATATTTTTACAAAAATATCTCCAAACATTTTATCGATTTTATATTATGGACTAATGGGATTCGCCAAGGTTTCTAAACTTTAAGATAAATTTCCATCCTTAAAATTTTCCTTGCTGGATTCCCTTGTTGCGGATATAAGCATCGTATCTTTTTATTTGTTGGTGTAGCAAATGTGTATATGTGTATATTATTGTAAATACTATAATGAGTTGGATTTATAAAGCTCCATAGACAATATGCTTATCTTTTGGTTGAGCAAATGCGTATGTGTATATGTGATTATTGTAAATACCATAATGAGTTGTGTTATAAAGCTCTAGTAAACAATATGTTTGTCATGTTTCAGTAGTGGTCATTGTAAATACTACACGAGCTATGTTAGAAAGCTCCATGGGCAGTATGTTTTGTTTTCAACAATCTTGTTGGTTATAGGTGTCATTGAACACCAAGGACAGTGTTCCCCAAGGGGGAGGGTTCTGTAACAACCCTGGTGAAAATTCCATGTAAAAACATATATAAGGCCACGGTGATGGGACACATATTCCAAATTAAATGGTGGGGAAACATCCTAATGGGTGTTGATTATGTTTATTATGGCTAAGGAAATTGGAAAAGGAAATGACAAAGGCTTTGGAAAGGCATGATGCATTTATTGACATTTTATTTATGAAAATAATGGAAATTAAGAGAAAAGGAACGTGAAAGGTCACGGGTTTCATGTGAGGAGGAAAATAAAGGAAAATAATGGAAAATGAATAAAATAGAGGCCTCATTAATAAAAAGGCTTCTGAGGATTAGTGGGCAAGACTTGATTAGTTTAGTTTTGGAGCTCTCTCATTATTCTCTCTCTTTCATACTCTTGGATTCTTAGAGTTTTCTTGGAGCACTCTTGGAGGGTGTGGCATACTTGTAGTTTTGGAGTAATAAGGCAAAGGAAGAGAAGGAAAGTGCAAGAGGGCATCGACATAAGCAACTACAACATATTTTGCTTATAGGTATTGAGTTGCATGTATGTTTTCCTCACTAGTTTTGGCATGCATGGCACATGCATGTGGTTTCTTGGTTATGATCTATCACTGGCATGGAGGATTGCCTGGATTGACAATGGATTTGCTTATCCTTTCCATTTCTTGGATAGCCATGGTGATTGTGGGTTTACTTTCAATGCTTGTTTTGGTTGGTTCTCATGCTTCCTTTAGCTTGGGTTGAGTTATTAGTTCCTGGAAGCCTTGGTTGGACAAACGCTCTAGAGCCCTGTAATGACTCGGGTTGAGTTGCTAGTCCTGTATCCTTTGTTGGAAAAATGCTCTGGAGCCCTATAACGACTTGGGTTGAGTTACTAGTCCCATAGCCTTGATTGGGAAAATGTTATGGAGCCCTGTAACGACTTGGGTTGAGTTACTAGTCCCATAGCCTTGGTTGGACAAATGCTCTGGAGCCCGGTAAAAGCTGTGGGTTGAGTTACTAGTCCCGGAGCCTTTGTTGGAAAAACGCTCTAGATCCTAGTGTAAGTTGTGGGTTGAGTTACTAGTCCTAGGAGCTGGGTTGGAACAAACACTCTGGAGCCCTAGAAGGCTGGGATAAAGACTGATCTGATGTTGGTTTTGTGATGTTCGACCGTGAGGTGTAATTAATGTTTGATGGGTTGAGGTGGATGGCCTTTGGAATCCCTATATGAGTTTTTATTGATGTGTTCTATGGGATCCTACATTCATGCTTGGAATATGGCACAGGGGTGAATTGTTGAAGAGAGATTTGGCTAAGACATTCTACGGTCAGGTGGAACGTGGAAGTCCCATCCCAAGTTTGGATTTTGCATCATTAATGAAAGGTGATATCTCCTTGTATTTCTATGAGAATTAAAATCGATTATATCGTGGCTTATATGGTTGTGTTTTCATTAATATTTTTGTCCCTATTATGTTGGTTATGTATATGTTTTATGACAACAACTATGTATGGCTCTCATCATGTTCTCATTTGTTATTGAATGAACAATGTATCTATGACCTAATGGATGGAATTGCAGTTACGTGATAAGGAAATAATGCTTCATGGTGAATCTCAGATAAGTATGAGACCCCTATGCTCATATTTTTTATTTACCCGTGTAGGTGGCATATTTACTAAGTGTTTGACAAAATCTCTGTTATGGCTAGTAGGGGTCCAGTCAAGGTCTTGAACAATTGTTTTCTCTAGTACTATTATTTCCATGTTATTTTACTGATCTGAAGAGATGGTTCAATTATGGGCATTGACTTGGGCTCTGGGCTTGAAAAAGTGGCTTAAATCCCAAAGTCACTGGAATAGCACTGACAAATTGGGTCTCTGTTCATTGATAGACAAGCCTGCGAGAGCAACTATAGGGTTATAGTCGCATGCATGACTTGTCACGGGAGTGAATTTGGGTTTAATTCATCTAAATGCTAAGTTAACTCAGGGGTTGGGAACTTGGAGTGGTGGATTAGCTCCTGGGGGTCCTGAAGCACCTGAGGGAGGTCTGTGTGTTGTGTTTCCGTCGATTCCATTTCCTTAAGGTTACCTAGGAGTTTGAACCATATCATAGTAGCATCTCATCGCGTGTTTACCTTGACTGACCGATTACTTGGGTAGATGTGGGAGGAGGGTGTTACATGGTCCATCTATTCCATAGGAACTGTTGGACATCCCAAAATCAGAGGTCGAGGGATCCAATTGGTTGCTGCGGGAAAACAAATAAGAGGCATTCATATCTTTATATTTTGGGATGGACTACGTGAAACAAAGGATGACTAGTCGACAAGATCAGTCGACCAATCAACAAAACATATTGGGGCACAACCTTCTCCATTACCGACAACATGATTATTCAATAGTCAACCAACATGTTCTTACTTTTTTATTCTCTCTCTCATTTTCTTCTACTATTTGTAAAACTTACTTCTTTCAAAATTTGTAATTATCCAAGTCTCTCCCTCCTTCGGGGAGGAAGAAGGCATTGAGGGTGGGGGAGATGTTGGAGGTTTTGACTAGCCCAGTTGAGTTGACTTAACAAATATGTATTGTAATTCAGTTGAATCCTTTGTTGAGCTGACCGACCAAGTTGATTTTGTTAACTTAGTTGAGACAATTAAACTTCTATAATTGTCTACTGATGGATATAAATATGGATGTACTTAACTCTATGTAATAGTTGGTTGGTTGTTGAGGATATATTAATATAAGTGTGGTTTTGTTGGTTCTCTACTACTTTTGTGTCTCTTTTTCTCTTCCATGTGATGCATATGGTTCTTTAATCTAACTCAATGTTCCACTCTATTAGTGATTAATGCCCACTCTTTGCTATATTGCAACAATAGTAAATGAGAGGAATTTGCATTGGGGGGGGGGGGGTGGGGGGTGTTATGTACTTGCTAATTAAGGAATAGATCAAAGGATATACCACTAATGTGTATAGTTATTCAGCTAAGCTGGTTACAATAATAATAAAAAAAAAATTCAACCAAAACTTGTGAGCAATGTGGATCAAGGGAGAGCCATGTATGGGGATGAAATCTCGATGGTTGTGTGTTATTTTTAGGCTGATGCTCTTTTATATTCCAACGTAGTGATTTGAAGGGATGTATCACTTCCCAAGGGGGGCACAACATAGGTTAGATTTTCTCCTTTAATGTATGATTCATTGCGATTTTAACCTGAGCGACTGAAGGTTAATTATTGGGCTTAGATAAGGCTCAAAATTTCCCTTTGAAAGAGATAGGGTTACATTCAAATTAAATGGATAATAAGTCCTTAACGCTATTGTATCAACCTTAAAGTTAATATGCAAGATACCTAATTCTAGCACAGTAAAATAATTAGGGTCAAAATATGAATAAAAAAGAACACATGACTCAAATTATATGATTAATGATAATAATAATTTAAACCCACATAATAATGAACAAAGTAAAACAAAATAAAAAGGAGGATTTGCACTAAAGAGAATAAAATTTTCATACTTTTTTTTGGGTTGGAGATGAGGGAAGACAAATTACTTGAGGCCTATGTGATCATAATTATTGCTTCTAGGTGGTACTAGGTTTTAGGTTGGGGTATTGTTTAGGGCACTTGAAGGATTTCCCAACAATATCTGTTGAAAATATAGCAAGAAATTCCTAATTTAATTTTGTCCTTAATTAAATTAGGAGAAAATCAAAATTCCCCATCAACAAACAACTTGAATGAGTTAACTAATTTATTATCACTCAATTAGCTTAGTTAATTGGAGTTTGAGGGAGAGCTTGAGTTGTGCACAATGATTCCTAAATTTTAGGAGCCTAGGTTGAGTTAATTTCAGTTGTAGCAATTTAATTCAGTTAAATTGAGTTATGGTGAGTTAAACTAGTTCCAACTATTGAAGGAACTAGTTGGAGGTGTAACAATGGGGTACAGTTTCAATGTTTAACGAGTTAACTAATCAATCAAACTAAACTAACTCATGCATGCACAAAACTTGAGTTACCTAGTTGAGATTGGAGTTCAAAGGAAGTGTACTATCAGTTGTAGAGTAGTCCAAATTTTACAGGTCATGCACGCAGTCAAAGGAATGCCTAAAGGTATTGCGTAATTCTCATTGAGGAAATTCCTATTTAATAGGGGATAATTCCTTATTGAACAACACAAGGAAATAAGAGCTTGGGGGCTTGGAAATTTGGCTAAGTATTGACCAAAGGAACTCAGTTAAGTAGAGGATAGAAAATACTTGTGCAGGTTGAGCTCAAGGTTGAGCAGAGCATTTTATATTCATCTAGATTCTTTGATTAATTCAATACAGATAGTAAGGGGTTTTGAGCAGTTTCTTTCCCCTAGATAAATCTCTGAGCATATGTGATTGAATCATGTCTCATGTTTATGTTGTGATTTCTTGATCGATTAAATTGCTTTCCACTGATGTGTAGAGTAGATTCAAATAGTTTTCTTTAGTAAATTACATAAGCAATTTGAATCTACAAGGAATTTCTACATGGTATTAAGGAATCACAGTAGAGAAGAGAAGAGAAATTGTCTTTGCAGGATCAATTTTTTAGAGCTAGCAGGATAGCTTTCTATGGACAAAGACTCAAGTATGCCTTGAGGGTAGTTCAAATTATGTTGCTTGGAAGGATAGGATGGAGGAAGTGTTAGAAGATAACGAGCTGAAGGAATTCATAGATAATGATATCTTGAAGCCTCCAACATCTGATGCTCAAGATCTAACATAATGGAAGAAGTGTGTTGTTAGGGAAAGGAGAATCATATTGGAGGGAGTACGAGACCATATTGTCTCTAATCTCCACAGGAAAGAAAATTTCTATGCAATGTGGAAAGAATTGACGAATTTGTTCCAGAACAGTAGTGACCACATGAAGCTGGCACTCAAGGACAAGCTTCAAAGCATCAAGATGCAAAAGAATGACACAATTCTGCAGTACCTGAGGAATTTTACACAATGTCATGATGAACTTGGCGGGGTCGGTGTTACTATCCCTGAAGAAGATTTGGTAGCTCTCGCTCTGTTGGGTCGTCCTAAGAGCTAGCATAGTTATTAAGATTCAGTAAATGGTAGAGAAAAACTATCACAGTTGGAGTGGTTATGGTTCGATCTAATGTAGGAAGAAATAAGGTAGAACCACAGAGACGAGACCTCTTCCAAAGAAGAGGAAGATGACTTTACATTATTCACCAAGGGAAAGAAGGCCAAAGGGAAGAAGTCATAAGGTGAGGCTATTCCAACCAAGAGGGCATGTATAAATACTTGTCCAAAATCAAGTGCTTTCACTGTCATGAATTCAGGCGATATGCCATGAAATGTCCACAAAAGAAGGTAAGCAAGAAGGAGCCTATAGTAGCAACAACAGGTGAAGCTCTAGCTTCACAGTTCAAGATTGATTTTACCCTCATTTCATGCATGGAAATTACAATAATGGGAAGCATGTGGTATATGGATAGTGGTGCATCGTTCCAGATGACGAGGAATAGAGATTTCTTCAGTGACTTGGAGGAGAAAGACCTCAAGCAGAACATTGAGTTTGGAGACGATGGAAGGCATAGTGCGATTGATATTGGTACAATCAATTTTCAGAGGGAGTTAGGATACCCTCTCAGACTCAAGGGTGTGATGTTTTTCTGGGTCTAAAGAAGAATCTTGTTTCCATCGTGGTGTTGGAAGACCATGACTACGATGTGATATTTAGCAAAGGAAAGGCAATCCTAAGACACATCGCCACGGGACAAGTGAAGAAAATCATTGTGTGAGTCAAGAACCTATATGCACTTAAGGTAGAAGATGCATGCAAAGCCTTGAGGAGAAAGGAAAAGTTTAGAGACCTGGTGGTTGAGAGGGAGCATAATTTACCTCTCAAAATGGAGCCAATTAAGCAACCTTAGCAAGTTGTGGAGCAACCAAAAATGGAGAAGAAGAGAGGAAACAAAGTGGAAACATCCATTCAAGGAATACCTCTAATAGGGGGATATTTCGAGCTAAGTGGGAAGAGGAAGCACATGCAGCCATACCTCTAGGTGTGAGGTGGGGCGATGTGAAGCAATAGTCCCAGGAATGTAGAAATTTGGGCAGGGTCCATTGAGGTGTTTTTTTTGTCTCATGGATCATTACCTTGATATGGGGACCCACAATATTCAGTAGCAAGAGGATAATGTCAGTCAGACATTGAAGAATGGAGAGAAGTGTTGACAACAGAGCAGGAGGCTCAGTAGCAGAGTCAACAAAAACACAATTTTTCCAGTAGATAGTTGCAAACACAGTTGATTCAGTTTGTTTTTTTTGGATGCTTCTCAGTTGCAGATGTTGCAGTAGCAACACCAACAATGATAAGTTTTGCATGTAGTACATTCCAAATGCTCTGGATCAGGGTAGATGTGAATCCCTTTCTTGCTGAGAGCGAGTGTTGAAAATGCAACAAGAAATTCCTAATTTAATTTTGTTCTTTGTTAAATTAGGAGAAAATAGAAATTCCACATCAGCTAACAACTTGAAGGAGTTAACTAAGTTATTATCACTGAGTTAGCTTATTTTGTTTTTTGTTTTTTGTTTTAATTTTTTGGTTTTTTGGTTTTGTTTTTGTTTTCGTTTTTTTGTGTTTTTGTTTTTGTTTTTTGTTTTTTGTTTTTTGTTTTTTTTTTTTTGTTTTTTTCGTAGAAAAATCATAACTTTCTATTAATTATAGAAAGTTACATAAGTAGATTGTTTTTTTTTTTTTGTTTTTGCTTTTTTCGTAGAAAAATCATAACTTTCTATTAATTATAGAAAGTTACATAAGTAGATTGTTTTTTTTGTTTTTGTTTTTGCTTTTTTCGTAGAAAAATCATAACTTTCTATTAATTATAGAAAGTTACATAAGTAGATGCACATAGTGCATTCCTTTAATAGTCCCGAGCCACACCACTCAAAAAGTTGGTGCCCATAGAAATATCAAGGCAAAAAAAAATAAAATAAAAAATAAATTGGGGCTAAGTGAAAAGTCTTGGTCACCCTTTTCTCCGTTTCTTCTTTTCTACATTTTGCCATCCTCCTTAATCATGAGTGGTTGTTATAATAATTTGTTGGTTCTCTTTTGTTTGCCTCAGATGTTCCTTATTTGAGTCTGAACTCCTAGATGTATACAGATATTTGAATCTTGCTATATCCTTCTCCTTCGACATTTCTTGGCATGAGTTACCTTCTGCTCTTGGATTTTGTGAGGCTGATCCCCCTGCTCCTTACTGACTCATTTCTTCATTCACTAAAGATGTCTGTGGATTTTGGCTTTCCTTAGTGATCGGGTGTCCCAAGTCCTCCTCTTCTTCTTCTTCATCATTATGTGGTGTTGGGAAATGCTATTCCTTTGGCTTTTTGACAAGTTTCTTTTTCCTCCTGGGATATTTATTTTCCAGAGGACATGTGGTTTGTAGATGTCCGATTTAAAGAAAAAGACGACATCTAAATGTAGTGTTCTCATAATCTAAGAACCGGGTCCAATACTAGTTGTTGTGTGTCAAAATGATATGATCAAGTAGTCCTTTACTCAGGTCTACCTCAACACATACTGTGGCAAAAGTATAAATTGCTTCTTCAGGTCTTTGTGTATCCATCTTAATATATCTCCCCAACATGTTGTCGATTCCTTCTAATACTTTTGGGTGCCAAAAGTGAAGGGTTAAGTTATGCAATCTTACCCAGACTGAAATTTTGGATACCGTCATTGTATTAACATAAAATTATGGAAACCATGTGGTGACAAATAATCCCACGTTTCCCTAGAACCAAGGACCCTCATGTAAAGCCTGATCTATGATCTTTGATGATTCAAATTTTCCTATGAAGAAACCCTTTGAGAATAAGTGAATCTGACAGTTTACCATCCAAGTCATAAAGATCCATTGAAAAATATCCACAGGTTTTGGCCAAAAAACGTTGAACCTACAAATGGTTGCTTGGGATTGATATGTTGGACACATATTATTAATCTCTACTAGATCTACTGCCATTTCTGGAATATTATTCATCTGTTCTACAATATGGGGCCCATGAATATTGGGGGTTTGTTCATGTTTCCTTGATGCTATAACCTTTCCTTTGAGGGCGTATTTGAATGACTTAGATCCATTGGTTTTTCCTTTGGCTAACCTCGGGCCCTTGGGGATATTTGATCCCACCGAATCCCCTTGCAACTTTAGGCTAATGATGATCGAGGAATTTTTTTCTATGCCATAGTATTGTAAGCACCTTTGGTCCTGCATGGATATGCCCACATAGATCAGGGTTTGCAGTTCCGTTGGGATACCATTTTTTTTTTTTTTTTATAAATTTCCAATTTCATATCTCTCACTAGTGAATCAATTCGAGTCCATAGGATGATCGATCTTCCAATTGGGGTTTGTGAAATTTTTTAGAAATCTGCATCCTTACCATAAACATAAGTTTTCTCGTAGCTTACTAATGGATCTGCAGATGACCCATAATTATTTCTCATTTCTTCATAAAAAACAATAGATCTATGATTACCCCTTCTCCCATTATAGAGATCTGCCAGATCTAGGCCTCCACCATAGAAAATAGTCGAAGAACCCTTCGACCATTTGCTGCAAAATGTTTCCGCCTGGGGGATTAGCTTCCCTTGTGCTATCCCGTCCTTGATCGTCTTTGCACGCTTTATTCCTTGTGAGCAACCAATATCACAACCACCATGGGGCTCAAGAAACCTGATAAATATTCGATCGATGTAAGAAAAAATGTATTGGGATCCAAATATGTGGTCGTATTGACCAGAGCAGGCCGCGATGTCCTTGAGATGGTGGGATTTAGGGTTGATGAGGCTATCATTCGCAAGGGAATAGAGAGAAACCATATGAGAGGAAAGGTCGTTGATGTCGCAAAGGGTACTGATCCATGCCCACTGTTCCATCTCATAGAGGGTATTGAAGTAGGCCCAACATTTCTTGCAGCAGGGAAGGAGGTCTCTATCGGTGCCATAGACGGGATGGGTGCCTGTTTCATCCGCGATAACGGAAGGAGTGAGTGAGATCCCCCATGGCAGACCCCCCTTCTCCTGTACATCTACCTCACTTGGGAACCTCGACACGCTCGTCCTCACATCAATCGTTTATAGTAAATGGGAGAACTTGAGTTGCGTACATTGATTCCTAAATTTTAGGAGTGAGTTAATTTCAGTTGTTGCAATTTAATTCAGCTAAATTGAGTTATGGTTAGTTAAACTAGTTCCAACTGTTGGAGGAACTAGTTAGAGGTCTATAAATGGGGTTCAACTTTAGTGCTTAATGAGTTAACTGATCAATCAGCCTAAATTAACCCATGCATGCACAAAATTTGAGTTACCCAATTGAGATTAGAGTTCAAGGGCAGTGTACTATCAATTGTGGAATATTCCAAATCGTAGAGGTCATGCATGCAATTAAAGGAAGGCATAAAGGTATTACACAATTCTCATTGAGGAAATTCCTATTTAATAGGGGCTAATTCCTTATTGAACAATGTAAAGGAATAAGAGCTTGGAGGCTTGGTAATTTGGCTAAGTATTGGCCAAAGGTGGTTAGTCAGGCAAATGATAGAAAATACTTGTGCAGGATGAGCTCAAGGTTGAGGAAAGCATATTGTATTCATCCACATTCTTTGATTAATCCAATACATATAGTAAGGGGTTTTGAGCAGTTTCCTTCCCCTAGATAAATCTCCGAGCATATGTGATTGAATCTTGTCTCATGTTTATGATGTGATTTCTTGATTGATTAAATTTGTTTCTGCTGATGAGTAGAGTAGATTCAAGTCTTTTGTTTTAGTAAATTACATAAGTAGTTTGAATCTACAAGGAATTTCTAAAATATCTAATTAGTTGACTAGGATTTCTTGGGATTTAGATGAGGATGGTCTTGATTAGGATCACACCCATGTGTAACATTGGGATCTCAAAAGGAATGAGTGGTAAGAAGAAAAAGTATTGGACTTCTAAAATTAATAAAAAAACTACTTATATTTGATGTTCAATGGATAACCAAGTGGAGACATCAACCTATATGTCCTTATGTTGGTGCAAGATGAAATTATTCGGCCTTTTTGTCAACTTTATCTCAACAAAATTTGTCAAAAAACCTATCCTAGTTGTTGAATAGTGTTTACAAAGAAAACAAACTTTGTTCTCAAAGTGTCTCATACAAATTCTTCCATTATTCTCTAACAAATTGAAAATGAGGAGATTCCTCCTTATATAGAATGAAGTTCGTCATTGCTTACAAATAATTACAATGTGCCACTCAAAACCATGAGCACTCAAAGCATCGACTCCAAAACCATGAACAATATTACATAAAGGAATCACCCTTAGAATATTAAACAAGGGTAATTTACAATTGAGTAATCAAAGCTTCCCTTTGAAGTGGGTTACATTACAATAAAAGGGGGCTTAAAGTGTACCCTTCCTCAAATCATGGATTCAAAAGCAATGTATAGGAATAAATGTTAGGAAAAATCTCAAACTCATTATGTCTTCGACAATCTTCTTCAATGCTAGTGAGTTGAGATGAAGTGTCCGAGTGTTACCGGGAATAGTGTCCACTCGGAGCTACTATTCCCACTAAGACTGGTAGCTATCTTAGAAACAAACAAGTAAAGACTACTTTCGCTTTCCTTTATGAAAAATAGATAAGAGTGGAACAAAGGACACCCACCTTAGTCTTGCGCTTGGTTCCTTGCTTGATTCCTCTCCTTCCTGATAGATCTTTGCCGCTTCTTCTTCGTCTATCTAGCTTCAAAGAGAACTTGTGGAATCAAAGCAACATAATACTATGGAAGAATAGAGATCTATATTCATAAATAACACAGGACCTGATGTGTATTAACCACACAAATGCATATACAATCAAACATACAAGAATGTGGAGTAAAACTTGAATAGCTTTATTAATATCAAGATAGCAAGAGGATTACAACCAATTGTTCTGACCCACCATCATCCTCCAGCAAGAAAGCCCTTCTTCACCTTAAGTAAAGCTTAGATCACCAAACACTATGAAGTTTCACCAGAAAACCAACAACACTTCTCTACAAGATACAAGATTCCAGCCTTTGGATCTTTGTGATGAGGGATCCATATATAGATGATTGTAGGGGGGTGAGTCATCTTCTGGGGTCTTAATTAGTGTCCTATCTTTGATAGTTCTTGATTCCACTTGGAGACTGATGATCTCTTACTCATCCCTGGTCGAAAACAGAGAGGCAAGTTTCAGAGGGGAAGCTTTTGGAAGATTCTATGGTCTTCCACCTCGCAAACTGTCTCTGCCATTTGTCCATTCTCGCCCATCGCACCCTACAGAGGGGCCATCTAGTATGCATCACACCCTTTACACT